>JBCNYG010000022.1:42087278-42116361 GCA_039654305.1 Porochilus rendahli | reverse complement strand
TAAAATATTCATTCATTTTCTGAACTGCTTAATCCTAATTAGGGTCACGGGGAGGCTTGCGCCCATCTCAGCCGACTCTGGGCAAGGGTAGAGTACACCCTGGATAACTTGCCAGGCCATCACAGGGCAGAAACAGGCAGAAACACGCTGACAGCACTGCTGTCCCTCTAGTGCAGCTTACTGGGCTATCAAAGCCCAGCCAGGTCTCTCACTGTCTGTGGTGGGAGGCATGTAAAAGGCCACTGGGTTGCTATCAGAGTGTTTCTGCCCTGCAATGGCCTGGCAAGCTGTCCAGGGCGCCAGCCTCCCCACAACCCTATTTAGAATTCAGTGGTTCAGAGAATGAATGAATGCTTTAATATAGGGCAGCACAATAGTGTAGTGGGTTGCACATCCACATCACAGAAAAACTATTGGGGGTTTCAGCACCGGGCTTGGCCCTGCAATGGACTGGTGATCTCTTCAAGATGTACCACACCTACATCCACAATCAGTTGAGATAGGCTCCATCCTTCCTGCAACACTGGTAGGATTCAGCAGTTCAGCAAATGAAAGAATAATATATATTATAATAATTTTATGATATATAAACCACACTGAGTACACAGAGTATGAGTCAAAAAGTAGAGAATTTTAGTCAGTATTAGCCAAGTATCATCATAAACCATCCTATAATGAAATCTGTACTTTTAGTACTTTGAATAACTGGCCATCCACTTGCGAAACATTGATCCTAGTTATTTTAAATCCTTAAATGAAGACCCTGTTTGTGGAGAAACTAAGGTATAAAGAAATTATACCGTTAACTACCATGTGTTGAAAAATATCACAGCAAAAAGAATGGCCAAATTCACAATTAGAAACTTTCAGATCATCTATTATGCACTTTTGACTCCTCCATGCTGCCACTGCTGTTTTTGGTGAACCAGTATAGCTTTATGGAAGAACCAGAACAAATCAAACTCGAATGCATGATGATATAATTCAGTAGATTTATATACCCTTTATCTGTATTTTCAGCTGAAATCTCTTTGCAGTACTTGCTCTCACACAGCTCTTTTCTCATTTCCGATCACGTGTTTGTTTTTGTTTTTTGTTTTTTTGCTCCGTGCCCAGTAAAAGCCAAGTGACACGTTGACATCTGCAACGTTACATATTGGCTGCACATAACCACAGCACACATTAAACTACATTGAGGACGCAAGTCAAACGTTTCACTGCACGAACATTTTAAAGAGGACTACTGGGTTTAAGACTGCACCATCTTTCCTCGCTGCATCATTTGAAACTACGCTTTATATGAAGTAGCCTAATGTATGAATTGAAAAGGTCTGTCTATGCTGCAGCCTGGACAGTATCAGGGCTCGTGGTTTGGGAGATAACGATAATTGGTAATTTAATGCAGGCTAATCTGAAGTGGCCACGGTGTTTCTTTCCTGGAGAATTTCTAGACTGTTGAAACGCCCAAAACATACAGCTGAACCTGTATGTGTTTTGAATACTGAAAAATTCCAACTAAATCAGGAAAACTATGATGCGTTAATAATTCTTAATTGTGATGATTATATATACAGGGATGCATTGCCATAGCAATAGCGCGCGTCCCATCACACACACACTGCTGACTGATATGAGGAATAAACTTACCGCAGTCCTCACACAGAACGCGCTCCACATCTTTTTTGAGATTCTTCTCAACGGTTTCGCGAGGAGCAAACGACGCCCTGAAAACCAGAGGCTCCTCTGTGGGGTCCATGAAAAATATATAGCTGTGGTCCTTCTCCACTGCGACGCACGGAGCGTCAGAGCCAAAGTCGCCAACGGTGACGAGCTGCTGGCGCTGGAGCCCTCCGCTGTTGGTCGGCCACACGTCCAGGACTCGGACGCTCACGCTGTACGTTTCGGCGGAGGCGTTGGCGGGCAGCTCCTGGACCTCGCCCTCAATCACCACAGCCGATCGGTACGCCTGCTCCTGCAGGGAATCCAAGTTCGGGGCGTAGCACGCAAAGGAGACCCCGACGAGCAGCATGGAGAAGTGCACCGCATCAAGCCTCCTCATGCCGTCGGCTGTGGCTCAGGGGCGGCCGGCCGCGGTGGTGCAGGTGCAGGTGCAGTGGTTTTGGGGCGAACGCAAGGCGAGGAGGACAACGGAGTAGGGTTACGGCGGCGGAGGGGTATGGCGGGCGGGCTCCGGTAGCGGGGCAGAGCGGAAGACCTTGTGCAGGCTGTGCCCATGCCATCTGTGGGCGCCGCTTTCCCCGCGCGGTTTCGTGACGGGGGACCGCGGGACGCTCAGGAACCGGAAACAGCCCCGGGCAGCGGCGCGGGGCGGAAAAAGGCTCGTTGCTGCATTCTCCTTCAGCGCAGTCCCCCAACGCCGGTGTGCGTTCATAAATTACGCTCCTCGCGAGAGCGCAGATTCCGCAAGACGTCGCTAGTCTTTCTGCGTCCAGTGAAATGTCATCGCCCGGGTGGGCATACTGTCACTGACGAAAAACAGGGATTCTAAAGAAATTATTTGGGTTCAATGCACACAGCTAGAAGGATTTATCCAAACCGGCCTCTCGAGGTGTCTGATCGGAAGGTCCACTGGCAGATTTTACGCTTGAATTGCTCTCCAAAGGGCGACGACACACGCAAGACGTGCAGCTGGGCGATGCAACAAGCGCGTTCCCTCTACTGCTCACTGCACACACATACGCGCGCGCGCGCTAAGTCAGTCACACGCGCGCGCGCGCGCGCACACACACACACACACACACACACACACACACAGGAATCAAAAATCGCCTGCCCCTTGTCTGTTCTCGGGCGTCTTCTGTTGCTCCCTGGTGCTGGTGCAGATAAAACTTAATGATAGGGACAACATTGTATTCATCAATCTGCATGCGGCGACTGGAGGTCAGCAAGAAATGGCTTCTAATCCCAACGTCAGTTGATCAAACGTTCGAGAAAAGCGTCGGTGGTTTATAACAACTGCATCGAAAGCGAAGACCGTTCAGCTTTTTCGTGTTGAGCATCGTACATAGGCTTTCAGGCCGCCGCAGACCGCAAACTCGGAGGCGATGAATAGCTCTGGAAAGGAGCTGTAATGGAATCGATGCCAAGACGATCAGAAATGAATTTAACGCTGCTATCCTGCTATTATGAAACCGGCTGCCGCATTCAAGTCACATTCACCATTTTGCCCCAAAAATCGACCAGACGGGGGTCAGAGCAGCAGAACAGCAGCTCACCGACCATCCTCAGAGCCATATTTACCACGGCAACAGGTCCTGCGGGCATTTGGCTGTGAGAGGGCACTGTCTATTAATAAAGGGAGGAGACCGGGCATTGCAGCGTTATGACAAACAAATAGCGCATGAGCATCAAAGTAATGACACACAGTCGGTATGAATGGGTTACAAAATGCGTATTTATATATAAAAAGAGGATTTAAAGTAACACTCGTGGTTGCATCATTTGTCGTATCAATACACTAATGCGTCGTGTGACAGTGGCTGTTGCCGGGCGACGCTCATCAACTGCTGGAGGGCGACATCTGCAGGCCAAAGGACGTAATCATGACACATTTTTAGACGACTGAATCTGTTGTAATATCAAACATTGAACAGATGCTGAGAAATTCAGTTTCCACTTGTGTTAATGCAAAAATCATTGTTTAAAAATAACATTAAAATAGGCTACGAAATATATATTTAACGGTAGCCACACATAGTGGTCACATGATTTATATTTATTCTCTCTAATTGAGTAAGAGTAGGGCGAGAATTGTTTATTAATTATTAACCATTCTATTTGACTCTCGAAAATCTACAGTGAGCTATAAAACAATTCACTCTTTCACTATCCAACGGGGGCTCGAGAGCTGGTGCTGTCCGCGGTGCTGAAATCACAAACCCACTCATCCACTTTTATTACGTAGTCGATATTCATTTCGCTTTTACTCATTCCTTATTACATTACATTACATATGAGCTATATTTTCTTTCTGCTTTCTGTATGCAGTTTAACCACTAAATAATTTAACAAAATGCTGAAACAAAACCAAACTGAACAAAAGTCGGAAATGGATAAAAATAAATGTAGGCTACTGTACACATACAAAAAAAACTGTCTTAAACAGTACACTAGGTATGATAAGCTCCAATTATGCAAGTTCCTACTTATATCATGTTGCTGTATTCACAATACTGTAAACAGATATTGAAGAAATTCTTAGTAAATTAAGATGCCTTCAACAATGTGAAAATTATAAATAACTTACCTTTTTATTTAAAACTGCACAAATCTTAGGCACACTGCTGTTTATTGTTTCAGGCTTCTGGAAGAACTTGGCAGTTATTTTAGCCCTGAAAGCAAAATCCCAGACTTATGATGGTTTTCCTCAGACGCTTGACCTTCAATACACAAACATTTTTGTTCTCTTTATTGCTGTTCCCCTAAACAACATAAAATCATTAAAGTGTACTTGCAAGGGGTAGGTAACAAACATGTCATTCGAAATTCATAACGGAGCATACCATAATTATGCATAAAACTTCTTTCACTTGAGTAAACCGTAGCTATTATATCGTTTGATTATGCACTCTCTCGCTCTCTTTCTGTCCATCTCTCCTAACAGAACCCGAGTTCAATTCTGCGCGTGTAATGCGCACATCTGACGTTAACCAACACACCCACAACCCTCAGCCTTCGGACTACAGTAGGCCTCGCCTTTACAGTAGGCCTACCTCAGTCTTCCTGCGCGTGGTTTACAGATATCGCGAGAGCGGCTGTTGGGGTTAGCAGCAGGCTGAGGGAGAGACAGGAGAGAAGGTAAGCGGAGGAGGCTGCATCATGGCGGACAGAGACAGCGGTAGCGAGCACGGAGGATTCGCCACAGGCCCCAGCGGCGGCCCGATTCACCAGGGGGTGATGGGCGCGTCATCGCGGCTCCAGCATGACACGGAGGAGCTGGCGTCGAAGCGCGTCGACATCCAGAACAAACGCTTCTACCTGGACGTAAAGCAGAACGCCAAAGGCCGCTTTCTGAAGATCGCCGAGGTCGGGGCTGCGGGAAACAAGAGTCGCCTGACCCTGTCCATGTCCGTAGCCGTGGAGTTTCGAGACTACTTGGGCGACTTCATCGAGCACTACGCACAACTCGGCCCCAGCCACCCGGACACAGTGCAGGATGAGCCGCGGCGGGCGCTCAAGAGCGAGTTTCTGGTGCGGGAGAATCGAAAGTACTATATGGATCTGAAGGAGAACCAGAGGGGGCGGTTTCTGAGGATCCGACAGACCGTGAATCGGGGCCCCGGCTTGGGCACGGCGCAAGGCCAGACCATCGCTCTCCCGGCGCAGGGGCTCATTGAGTTCCGTGACGCTTTGGCTAAGCTCATCGATGACTACGGCGTTGACGAGGAGCCGGCGGAGCTACCCGAGGGCACGTCGCTCACCGTGGACAACAAGCGCTTCTTCTTCGACGTGGGCTCCAACAAGTATGGCGTGTTTATGCGAGTCAGCGAAGTCAAGCCGACGTACCGCAACTCCATCACGATACCGTGCAAAGTGTGGTCCAAGTTCGGTGCCACGTTCTGCAAATACGCGGATGAAATGAAGAAGATCCAGGAGAGGAGCAGGGAGAGGAGGGCGCGCGAGCTCGTACCGGAGGCCCTGCACGGTGATGACGGGGACGAGGATTAATGGATGTGACGCTGAACGGCCAGGACGGAATACTTGCGTTTGAGATACCACGATGACCACGTAGACAAAAGTTACTGTCATAGAAAAGGTGCAATGGGAGATTTCAGTGGATCGTCATCCATACAACACTCACAGATTTGCAGTTGCATCACTTCGTTCATTTACCGGTTTATCATCCACTTACTCAACCATAGAACAGTAATCCGCTGCTATCACTAAATAACACGATCCACAGACAGTGTCCGAGCCGGTCAGAGTGTCCCAGGTCGGAGTTATGTCTGTTCGCCCATGCGTTTTTGTACACGTCTAAGCTATTATACGATACTGCTCCAAAGTGCAAATTGAAAAGAAAAAAAAAAGGAAAACGAATGCTAAGACTTTCTAGCACAAAACTACTGTATTTGGGAATATGTGAACCAAATTTTTAATATGAAAAAAAAAGGAATTGTCCGTTTGAAGTCCCGTTTAGGATGAAGTGCTGTTTGTGTTGTGGCTCTGCGCAGTCCATCTGCTGAACGGATGTCAGTCCCGACCGACCCGAGGCATCTGAGGAGCTTGTGCAGTTGTACTCATATGCCTTTTAAATGCATAAAGAGCAAAGGAGGTCGTATTAGCTCATCATGCAACTTTTATTTTTACTCCAGATTTAGTAAGGAGAGTAACAACGCAGTTAAAGTCTGGGGTCGGAGAGACTATCATACTATTATGACCGATAAATGTTTATTTCTATTAAATATACCAACCCTGTTGCACCATGCACAGCAAAATCCGCAATGTCGAAGCCGCAGTGCTCATTTAATTCCTCTGAACACAGAAGAGCATGGGGTAAATCCAACACTGGGGATTTTGCTGTGCGCCCACGGCCGTTTGGGCATGTTTCATTAAAGTGCTAACCTAGGAATACAAATTTATGATTTTGTGAATCAGATGTATTTAGATTCTTATTAAAAAATGCCCACGTTTTCTGTGGGAACTGCTTTCTTTTTTTTTTCTGTTTGTTGGGGGCCGGTGAAGGGGGGTACTTAAAAAAAAAAGGAGCTGTTCCACTAGTGTGAGCATGCACAGATGTGTGGTGCCCCTGCGCGGCACGTCCACTACAACGTCTAAAACCAACTTGGTGCCTTAATGCTCGCCACACGTTTACATGCTTTACGTGTCATGCGCTTTTAAGATCGCTGTTTGTCTTGCTCGTCACTACATCCCTGTCGCTCTGCCACTTGTGGTGCTTCTAAAGGACTTTTTAACAAGCCAAACTCTAAAGAGGCTCACGGGTTTTCTCTCCTCTCTGTGTTCATCTGTGGGAACACATGATGATGCTGATGGTGATGATGATGATGATTGATGATGAAACAGTGTTTATGTAAATGGATGTAGTCACACAGAGGCTGTAGAGGTTTGCTCCTTGTGCTCCTAATTAAAAAAAAAAAGTTATTTGGGGAAAAAAAAGAAATGGAAATGATTAGACTTGCTGTCTTTGGCTCCAGCCCTGTGTTTAGCTCTTTGGGACCGTGTGAGTAGAATTAGGACAGAGGTGGTAGCCTGTATGTTTTTGTATGGTGCTAATAAATCCCACTCACCGGTTTATCTGTTTTGTCAATTCTGCAAATCTGACATTGAGTTAAATTTCTTTGTTCTGCTAACAAATCTCACATCGTGTAACATTTCAGTCAGGGTCACCATAAATGGGGACAGGTTGATGAGTTCAACAACTACGATTAGACAGGGGACCCGTGGAAACAAAAGTGGTCCAGAAAAGCAAGAACTGTCCTTATTTGGAGGCCTAGTGCATTAACCTGCCCAACAGCTTGTCCTGGCACCCCTGGCTGAAGCATCTTGTGCAATATTGTAGGCTATGTGCCAAGACCTGCATTCTCTCTGTGTGGATACACAATTGTATCCAACCTGAATATGTGTGAATGCATGAGAATGTTTTGTTTATGTTATTGCTAAATTTGTGACTGTTCTGACTGTTCCGTGCTGCTTAGGTGAAAGGTTGATCTCTGTTGACCGTATGCAGGACATAAGCTTTTTTTGTTGGTTGCTTGGCAGCCGTACCCCCTTGTCACACGTGACATTAAAGGCTGTCGATGTCATGTTAAACAGCTCAGTTGGAGTTTATTGAGCCATTGCAAAGTGACAGGTTGCTCATTTCTCTTGTTTAATGGCACAATGCTTCCTGTATGTCTGTTCAAGTCCTAAATATTTATTTAAGGGAAAAAAAATCATATTTGAATATTTTTATTATTTAAAAGACAAAACAAAATAAAAATCATGAAATCTCTTCAATTATGATAGAATACTACTATCATGCCAAGAGACATGGCACGATAAGGGTTTTTTTAGAGCAAGAATCTGTGCTCTGATTTGTGCTGGTGCTTATACGGTACCTGGGAGAAAGAGAAATGCAACCAGGCTCTTTAACATGCTGATGGTCAGTGACTCGATAAACACCTCAACAGCCTGCTGACTCAGTGGGGTTTTTACAGCCAGGGACTCCCCTTTATCAGGTCTGTACAATCATACAGACAACGTGGCTGCAAATATTCCTTTCCAACCAATTAGGAGAAGGAACTGACTGTTTACTGAAGGTTAACATAAATAGATTCAGTCATGTGGCTCCTGATTGGTTGGAATAAAAACCTGCACCCACACCTGATTTTTGGGGATAAGATTGGACACGCCTGGCCTAGATGTTATCCTTAACCTGCTAATGATGTGAGCACACAGGAGCACATTTTTTCTCTGCCCTTTCTTTTAACATAACCCTTAGTTTGGTTATGTCTGGTATAGACTGTACTCTCCCTGAGATGTGAGCGTTGTTTCTACGCCACTCACTTCTCACTTGTAACAGAAGCTATTTAAAGTCCTGTTTGTAGACTTTTCACTATTTTTTTAGAAGTCCCCTTTCCCCTTGGGTGGTCAAGCTAATCTTTTTTCTATCACTGCCCTGATTTGATTCCCAAACTCTTCAATGGGTGCCACACGTGCAGTGATCTGACCAGTTTGATTAAGCTTCTTGTTCATATATAAGGCACTAAAACAACTCACAACTGGAAATAAAAACGAGTCCTTTGAGCTCCAAAGGGTTTTTCCTTGAACAGATTCTTACAATCCTAAACACATCACAAATATACAGATTGTTTTGCACTGTAAAGATGCCTCTCTCAATCAAACGCACACACTTGCGTAAGAGGCTTATTTAAAATATATATTAATAATAATAATAATAAGGAGCTATAGTCCATTCTAAAGGTGCTATTAAGTATGAAATGGCTCTGTGATTTCACACTCTGCCTGTACAACGGGCAGTGTTCCACCAGTGTTCCCTTCCACACCAGCAAAGTTCAAGCTTTGCTTCCAGCCCACAGAGCGCTATTTGCTAAAAGATGTGCAAGCACTGTGGGAAATATTGATAAAGAGTTAAACATACACCTGCACGCACATATAGTACTCTTGGTTCATATACAGGAATGAATTCTGTACAGTGCTCCATCTGAACAGTGGGGAATCCGAGTTACGTTTAACACAGTGTCCAGTTAGTGGTGCTTCTTCTATTGTTGTCTGTCTTTAAATGTCAGAATGTGTGTTTGTAACATTATTCCTCTATAGCTATATAACGACTTTCTAGCTCTCATGGATCCGCAATTCCAAACAAAGTCAGCCCAGAAGTAACATAACACAGTCAATAAAGAAACAAATATGATGCAGCAAAATATGAATAAGCCCTCAGTAGACGCTGTTCCACTATTGAGCCAGAGCCAAGGCCATTACTTTTTCTACTGGCACTTTCGGGATTGATCGCACCTTCTCGGGGCTACCTTGTGGCAAGAAGCCTGAGGATTTTGGCTCGACTTTTACTCACGGGCCAGACAAAGCCACCCCGGGCATGAGGTGGTGCCAAAGTGGAAGGCAGGGTTTGCCTTTTTTAGTCTATTAAACACTCTGATATAAACATTTGCCTCAATGGTATCTTATTTGTGTCCAAATATGTATGTATAAGAAAACCAGTACAGAAACTATGCGAAGCGCTAACCAATTACACCAGCTAAGCGAACTGACCCGTACTAGCTGTTAAGCTAATCTAATCGTGATCCATTATTTGTGAAAATAGAGCCACGTGGTTTAAAATTGTTTAAGTTGTGTTTAATTTAGTCACCTCCTAACTTAGCTACAGTGTGAAATAATCAAGTTTTTATGAAACTGATTTGCATTTACTCTTGGCATTGATGCTCTTGCTGCAGCCGCTCTGTGCGTTCTGAGGCGGAGTAGGTGGCATGAACAGCACGGTAGCGTGTTATGGGCGTGAAAACTAATGGGCTGTATGTGCAATAATCAGAACGCAAACAGGCTAAAAAAAACACCAGGCTACAAACCTCGGGTAGCCTTGACATAGCCCTGACTCGCCGTGGTGATAATGGGACAGCGGCTACTGCGTGTTTGTGTGTGTGTGTGTGCATTGCTTTATGTTTTCAGTTCACTTCCCAGAAATCACAGCCAGTTCTCTCTGAGTTTCTACGTTATGGTAATCCTAATCTGTCCCAATCTTAAGGCCTTGCTTTGCATATACTTGTTTGCATCTTTCTGTCTTTCCACACACAACTAAGAGATTGTAGCCTGTCGGCTATGGGTTCAAAATATTATTTGGACAGTATGGATGGGTTTCAGCTGAGAGGAATCAAGAGGAAATATAAAGGAGGCTCCCCACATATCCCATGATTCATCCCTGTTTTATTCTCTATGAAATGTGTTGTACTGAAAAGATTAAGTATATGACATGTAATGTGTGTGTATATATGGTTTGTTATATATGATGCTCCTCTTTATGAAAAAAGATATAAAACCTATATATATATATACAGGAAAAGCATATTGCCGTTTTATTTCCTTTGTATTTTATACTTACAGAAAGCATTGAATCAAATGGATAAATACTTGCACTTTAAATATATTAAGAAAAATAAAAAAGTCTGCATATTATTTTTGATAGGAGATCTCACATTCAGAACAGTATAACATTACTTTCCAGGCTTTGTGACAATTGCTGTTGGCCAGAGATGTATGTTCTTCTACTTACTGAAGTCTATTTTGTCTGTGTTCCAGAAGGTTTACTAAAGTCAATTGCATGATGAAGTAGTAGTGCACCAACTGTTCTTTTATTTAGTTGGTTAAAATGTCTGATGAAAAATAAAAAACTGTGATGATTGCGCTTATGTATGTATCCATGTTAAACCCCAACCAACCATTTTAGCATTTGGTTTATTTTCTGCCTTCCTTCTAACACAAATACGGTGCTTACATTGATTTAGAAGAAGTACCTCTCATCCCACTCTTCATCACCCACCTCCATCATCTCTATCACACACACGCATCCCCCTTGCTGTTTGTGTAATATCACAAGTTTATTGAATTTTTGTTATTGGTATCCAGTGTGTTTTTGGACAGGTACGTACATTGTTTCTGAGTTGGAAAGCCTGTAAATGTTTTTTTTTTTTTGTCTGAAAATGACTAATTGCAATAAAACCTCCATTCCCCATGGTTGTTTTCTGAAATGACTGAAGTATATTAACTCTAAGGATTTTTACTAATTGGAACATAATCATTTATGTGTTGTCCCAGAAGCTTGCGAGCCCAAAAACTATCAGGAAAATACTGCAAACTTGTAAGCAACCTTTAACCCTCGGTTGCAAAGCTATGGGCATGGATTATATTCTACTTAATTAATTAATGTAAATAATCTTTATATGTGTTAGCATTAAATATTGAAGGATGGAAGTGATTGTACATGCACCCATGAAGGATATGACGCCCTCTATTGGCGGAATAAAGAGCTGTCCACGGTGCTGAAAAAAAGAACACTCATTACTCACCACACCCAAATGGCATTGAATATCAGCCAACATGAAGACATCGTTGCTATGGAGCCTGGAAACAAACAAGTAAACTAACAAATAAAACATCACTGATTATTTGCTATCGACACATCATATGTTTCTGTAGCATATAGTATTTATTATATATATATATATATACATATTTAGCTCTACTGTATCGAGCACTGTCTTCACATTCATGTCCATGACTGCAAAGAGAAGAGAAAAAAGGTATGAACTATAGTAAGGTAAGTGTGGCTATAGTTTTTATATTCTACTGTAAAATTAAATTTCAATTAAGAGCAAACTTTACTCATGTAAGCAAATGTTTGCAAAGCCAAATGCTAAGCATTGGCTGTTATCATGAACATGAATAAAATTTAATTAATTTATTCATTCATTCATTTTCTAAGATGCTTATTCCCAATTAGGGTCATGGGGAGGCTGGCACCAATCTCTGCTGACTCTGGTCAAAGGTACATGCTGAACAGCTCGCCACACCATTGCAAGGCCAACCCACATACAACCATTCGCATGCACACATACTCACACCTAGGGGCAATTTGGAACTGCCAATCAGCCTACTGTGCATGTTTTTGGAATGCACAGTAGGAGGAATAAAGGAAGTACCGGAAACTGGAGTACCCAGAGGAAACCCATGTAAGCACGTTGAGAACATGCAAACTCCACATAGAAACGCTCTGAGCCCAGGAATCAAACCCAGGACCTTCTTGCTGTGAGCCAAATGTGCTAACCACTGCGTCCCTGTGCCACCTTAAATAACATTTCATTCATTTTCTGAACTGCATATTCCTAATTAGGGTCACAGGGAGTCTGACGCCCATCTCAGCTGACTCTGGGCGAGGGCAGGGTACACCCTTGGACAGCTCACCAGGCCATCGCAGGGCCATCTAATTTTGGTTTTATTATTTTTTTATTTCTGTATTTATATAAAAAAAAATGTATTATTTAGTCATCTGTGCAGCTCTTTGTATCAACTGCTGTTTTTTAAAAGTGTTTTATAGATTTCCTATGTAATTTTCCTATGTAAAGCTGCTTTGTGACAATGTCAATTGTAAAAAGTGGTATACAAATAAAACTGAATTGAATTGAATTAAATTAAATAAATGTGGGTTGGAATGGATATATCATATTGAATCCAAGTCCCCATAAATTAATTACAGTATATTTTTTAATTGTTTGTTTGTTTGTTTTTGATTGACTGATTACTGAGTAAACATATTCCGTTAGTGGAAGTCTAGCACAACTTGTTTGGCGTGGATAGAAAAGGGAATCTAAGATGCATGAGAGATTTCTTGCAGTCCTAGTCCAAAATCATACCATGCATACAAATAAGGTTCATATAGGATTACACAATAAGCTAAAAGGAAACATATATAACTTAATAACTTCTGCCGAAATTGATAAGCATGATGATTTATAAAATATATCAGTGATTTTGAGTCTAATCTTTTAAAGATTTTTCCACTTGGTTATAAGCTGCAGTGAGTAAATGCAACTGTAACAATATTTTGGGTGTGTGTGTGTGTGTGTGTGTGTGTGTGTGTGTGTGTGTGTGTGTGTGTGTGTGTGTGTGTGTGTGTTCATTTCAGCCTCATTTCAAGAGGGAGATTCTTTCAATACCCAATGTATTTCGTCTTATGTTCTTAATTTTGTGTGGGTGTTTCAGAACACATCGTGATTGAACGATATAGTGATCATAAGTACTGTGTGGTGTGATGATGTATTGGGTACATATTCACAATGGCACAGTGCCACTTCTCTTTCAGTCACTTTTTAAAAGCTGCATTAATCATCAGAGCATGGCACTGCAGCATGCAGCACGCACCTTGCTTTTTCATTTTGTTCAATGTCTTATTAATAGCCAGGTTCAATAGGTTTTTTTTGTCCAGTTTTTATTCATTCTTTCATTAATTTTTCAAGCCACTTAAATCTAATTAAGGTCATGGGGAGGCTGGCATCCATATACTTGTCGGAATTATCATGTATTTATTTATTTATTTATTTATTTATTTATTTGGTTCTCATTGCCTACAATGGCATTGTTTAATACATTTTCAACAAAGAATTATAGAGAAGATGCATATTCCATGCAGCCTGGGACTTAAACACATCACATTCTTGCTGCGAGGCAAATGTGCTCACCCCTATGCCACCCATATTTTAACCTCTTCCCATTCAATTCCTCAAAGCAGAACACATGTGAAACAGGCTGTACATGGACACTATATAGTTAAATGCTTGTGGATACCTGACCACTACACCCATATGTGTTTGTTGAACATTGCATTTCAGATTTAGTCACCCTTTGCTATTACACTTACCTTCTCTCTTCAGGGAAGCTTGTCCACTACAGTTCACAGTCTGTTTGTAGACAGAGCATTAGTCAGGTCAGGTGAGGAGGCCTGGGGTGCAGTCACTCCAAAGGTGTTGAGTGGGGTTGAGTTTAGGGCTGTGTGCAGTTCTTCCAAGCTTGGAAAACTACACCTTCCAGGATATAACTGTAATGCTACAGCACAAATTGTGGCAATAGTTTGGGAAACATCCATGATTTGCAGGACATTTCTGCCTCCAAAAAAATGCAGTATTAAAAGTGCATGAAACTCTTTCTTCAATGAAAATATAAAATCTGATCTCAAGTGTAAGTAGCTATGCATTTTTGGCTTGAGACTTGTGATGAAATCACTTGGAATGGATGTTAATGCTAGATTTAAACATGGGCTTAGGTTGTACTCACACCACTTTGTAGATCTGTACAGTGTCCCAGCACATCCAGCTCATTAGACTCGTGTGATCACTAGATGCCGTGCTCAGGCATGGTTCTGGTTCAGTGTGCTAGTGTCCTGGCTCAACTGAAGAGGTGA
Source organism: Porochilus rendahli (assembly GCA_039654305.1). Lineage (NCBI taxonomy): Eukaryota > Metazoa > Chordata > Actinopteri > Siluriformes > Plotosidae > Porochilus > Porochilus rendahli. Next base: position 42,101,918 of record JBCNYG010000022.1, on the reverse strand, counting down.
TTTCAGACATATTAGCCTCACTGTTTTCTTGGGATCAAAACATTTTCTCAGAGAGATGACCTTACAGACTTCTGTAATGACTTCTTTTATGTTTTTTTAAAATTACTTTAATGGTCCTCTTTAGTCTTTAACGTGAACATAAGAATAAACGTATAATCCTGCAAACTAAACCTAATCTATACCATCTGCATGCATAGTAATGTGTATCTACCACAAACAAAATTTGAGAAGTTTTTCCATATTTAAAGAAAAAAAAACAGGGAAAAAATTATTTGAAGCTTGACAATTTCAGACTGTTGTTGGAGCAAGTTTCAAATAAATGATATAGGTATTTATTCAATGTTATTGTTAGCTGGCTAGTTTGTTAGCATCTTAAGAAACAAGCTAGCTTATAATGGCTAACAATCAACTGTTCACTTAACTGCAGTGCAGGATGTCTCTGAATGTCCATGTGTTTTATTTTATTTGTATTTAGCTAGCTATCATTTGCTGACTTGCTTGACATGGAGTGTGTGTGATCTGGTCTAGTTGTTGACTTTTCAAGCAGGTGTCGTTCCCCAGGCATAAGTTGATTGTGGGATGTACCATGTAATAGCCAGATTAATTAACAGTACTCCGCTCTCGAGAAAGAATCTTTGTCTCTTTGTCTCACTGTTACAATGTCCTGCGTGTGTCACATGACCTACACACTGACATCACTTACTGATTTAGTGCTTTTCAACCTGGGACATTCCGCACGTGGAGCTTTATGCACTGTCTCTAGTTGTAGTAGTGCAAATTGCTAACTGCTCTTTTTTGTTTGTTTGTTTTTTGCTATCTAACTATACCTAGCGTATAGCATAGAATCAAGTTCATTGTACACTGCCTGGCCAAGAGTCGCACACACGAATATTTGGTGGTTACGCTTTTAGCCTTGCTTACAACATGTAATTGTCATGCCATTGTTTCAACAAACTTAAGCAGCATAACATCTACTTCCATCCAGTGGTGTGTTCATTTCTCAATGACTTCTTGAATTGATGGGGTTGGAGGAATTGAACCACTCCATAATGTTTCCTCCAGCACATCCTGAAAACTTTCATTGGGGTTAAGACAGGACTCTGGGGTGTCAGTACTTATGTAAAAATGATTCCTCATGCTCCCTGTACCACTCTTTCATTATTTGAGCCCCCAATTTAAAACCCATGCCATCAGGGGGGAAAAAGTCCATTGGTGTGATAACCTGCTCATTCAGTACATTCAGGTCATCAGCTGACTTCATTTTATTGCCACATTAATGTTGATGATTAATTAGTTTTTTGGCCGGGCAGTGTATTTTTACCAGGAAACAAATGGATGGGTTATGTAGAAATATCCCAATAGAGCAGTAGAAATTACTAAAAAAAACATCACAATCTTTTTTTATTACAACAGCATTTGTGTTCTACCCTAAACATTGGGGAAAATCATAGTTAGCACAACAGCCAAAGCGACAAGTATAGGGAAGTCAGTTTATGAAAGCAGTTACTAAAGAGGGTATAAAATTGCAGTTCTTTATGTTATTTCATATATAGCAGTGCAAGAGCCACAAGCTCATTTTCTCACTCTCACTGTCATCATGCGTCAAAACTGCACTAGAAAAAATCTACTTGCACTTGCTCAAACACACAAAGTCTGTACCATGTGGGTGGAGACACCAGGGGTTGACTGTGCTGCTGTTGTAGAGATAAGCATAGACATAGTGCCATGAACAGTCCTCTTCCACAAAACATAACACTGATCCCATGTTCACGGTACTGATTTACAGCATAACAATGCGTAGTTTGAACAGATTTGTTTGATTTAGTTCATTAAGCTACAGTGCGTGATGCAGATATGAGTAGATATCTTGGTCTGAATTTGCAGTCCTGCTGCTTCAGGCTCGAGTCAATTTTATTGGGAAGGCTTCTTTTGGTCCGCTGGAAGAAGACAACGACTTCCGTGTCACTTTCAAGCATCAAAAGTCTTCATTGGTGCATTTTGACTTTTAAAGGAATACTCCAGTGTATTTTATTATACTGTAGTCTCCATTTACTAAATCTGTAGCATATGTATAAGTGCCATGAACAAGAAATGATCCCAAAAGTTCTATGATTCAAAAGAAAATAAGAGAAAATGCCTGAACATGCAGGGGCAGTCGTTAAACATTTATATTTTTCATTATTTCTGAAGTCCCCCCAGTGCAGCTAACTGGGTTAACAAAGGCCAGCCATGTCTCTGTCTATGATGAGAGGCATGTAAAAGAACCACTGCTGATCGTAAAGTAAAAGAGTAGGCCATTGAGGTGCCGTCAGCATTTTTCTGCCCTGCAATGGCCTGGCGAGCTATCTAGGGTGTACTCTGCCCTTGCATAGAGACTGCTGAGATGGGCGCCAGCCTCCCCATGACCCTAATTAGGATTAAGCGGTTCAGAAAATGAACAATGAACAATTATTTCTGAAGTCAATGCTGTTTGTATTCAGCTGTTTATTTAATCGGTTCGTTTCTTTTTTTGTTGTTGTTTTTTTTTTCAAAAGAAAGAATTTAGGATAAGCAGGATTGACAAAGCACATAAATACCACAAAACCTGACAGGGAAAGCATCTGGGAATGGAAATACTCTCTTACTCCACTTGGATAAAATAAACTCTCTCTATCATTTGCTGAACCATTTAATCCTGATCATGGGGAGGCTGAAGCCTCTCACAGCCAACAAAGGACAAAGGCGGGATACACCCTCGCCAGTCCATCACAGGGCCAAAACACACTCAACCATTCACTGGATAAAATACATAAAGACAATAAGAGCTTAAGTAATCCTTTAGTAAGACACATCACATCTGAAGCATGTTACCTGCGTTGCTCAAACCTCTGTTTTTTTGCTGTACTTTGGTCATGTACATGTGATCATGCTTTACTTTTACCTTTCTTTAGGTCAATGATCTAATTGTTATTTTAACCAGCTAAGCGATCATTAGTTTTACTGCTGGATACCATGAGTGCACTGTTATAGTGTGGGAAATGATCAGAAAATACATTTTTGTATTTTCATGTTACCACCTTTACTAGATTGCTATATTTTACACTGCATATAATCCATGTTATAATGTTTAACTTAGCTTTAACCTCATCTTTTACTTTGCCCCACATGTAGTTCTCTGTTATCCGATGGCCTTGAATCCTTTGTTGGGTCGGTGGTGTAATGGATAGGGTGCTGGGCTCATGATCGGGTGGTCATGGGTTCGTGCTATGACCCGTGTCCATGGTATTAACCACAAGAGGGCCTGTTAGCAGTATAAATGGGTACCAGTGAAATACTGGTTAGGTAACCTGCAATAGGCTACCCATCCAGGAGGAGTTAAACTCCTAATCGCTAAGGAAACCGGGGATAGTCTCCAGTCTGATGAGCCAGTAGACTCGAGAGTAAAAGCCCAACAGACGTACCTTCCTTATATCCAAGTTCCAACAAATCTGTCTTATAGATTTAATTTTTAGCAGACAATGCAGAGAATGGTTTAAGATGAAAAGAAGTAAAATCTTTCACAGATTATACAGATTATACTTGAAATTATACATCATCGATAGAGAGGGAAGCAGTTGGGTCATCAGTTAGAGACAAACTGACCTTATGTTATCTTATTAGACTTGAGGTTAATGTATATTCTTAAGAAACTGAACAACATTTAATAGCAGTGAAAGGAGACAAAGTAAAATTAACCATTTAGAGGAGTAGTAGAGCAGTGGTGGCCTGGTGGTAGGGTGCTGGATTACTGATCCTAAGGTCGGGGTTTCAGGTCCCACTGTCACCAGGATGTCATTGCGGTCAATCAGTGCAGCTAACTGGGTTATCAGAGGCTGGCCATGTTTCTCACTGTCTATGGTGAGAGACTTGTAAAAGAACCATTGCTGCATTGCCGTCTGCATGTTTCTGGCTTGCGATGGCCTGGCGAGCTGTCCAGGGTGTACTCTGCCCTCGCTCAGAGTCGGCTGGGAAGGGCACCAGCCTCCCTGTGACCATAATTAGGATTAAGCGGTTTAGAAAATGAATAAATAAATCAATGAATGAGATGAGGCAAAAAATACTCCTCCCCCTTTGAGGTTCTTAAGATCATGCATGGTAGACATATTTTAGTGTTGGCTCTTAAGACCGACCCCGTTTACTGTTTATTTTTATCCTAGTTATAAAGTTTACTATGATTTTGTGAAGTTTTGATTTCCAAGTATATCCTATAATCCATGTGAGAAAAAAATCCCCATGACAAGAGCCAAAATAATGCAATATCCGCACAAGGATCATCTGTACAAGCTAGGTACCACAGGTACAAAAGGATCAGATTTCTTCCTGTACTAAAAATAAAATCGGAAGGGAAATGCTTGGGGACAAATGGCGTCTGAGCAGTGCATTGAGTGCATTACTGTCTACTGTTGTCACAATGATGCTAAAATGTTCTTCATGAAATTAAATGGTTTGATGTACTAAAACACAATGGTGTAAACACTAGTGCTGTTCTATTTAAGGTGAATGAAACTCTTCAGCCCTGTAGAAACACCAACAGGCTCAGAAACCATGAGTATGAACAAATATGTGGCAGCAGAAACTGCCCATCAGTGGTGGCCATACTGCTTCATTTCTTATTTCAAGCAAACTCTGCTCGCCTCTTCACTTTGTGTCACTAATGGTCGCTTTGCGTTCTGTCGCTGGAAAATGCCAGCTCTCATTGGAAATTAATGAGTCACTTTGTTCCATAGCGCAGCTGTTGGTGTGATGCTGTGTAATGATTTGAACTCAGAATCTTCTAATCAGTAGTTCAAAGCCAGCCATAGGCACTGAGCCTCAGCACAGAAAAAAAAATAGCTGAAGCACTTGTCTGTGGTAAGCATACATATGCTACAGAGATAAGGTTCAACACTGCAGTATTCCTTTCAATCTGTTTACTTTTCCTCTCTTTCTTTCACTGCACACACATACACACACACACTTTCCAGTTCCTTCTGTTCCTGGTTTTCATTACATACCCTGTCTTCTTTTATGATACTATGAACAAGAACCTCACATGGGGTTCTCTATCACCACCGTAGCTCCACTGAAAAAAGAACTGAGATTATATATAGACTCAACTGAGATAAATTGCTTTCGACGATACAAGTGCCTGAGTCCTTTGTGACGGCTCAGCAAAGAAACTTTACAATAAATAAATATGACATAATAAATAATGGGGACATTTGCATCATACTGTAGACAGCTCTTATGAATCTGAACAAAGACCTCAGCATGTGACAGAGCCCTTAAAACAGCTACTGAGACTGAGACATCGAAAAGGCCTCGCGAATAAGCCAAATGCTACATGTCACGCAAAAAAAATTCAAAAAGAAAGAAAAAAGAAATCCAGTCAGGAAGCCAAATTCTATGTGTAGACAAATCAAACACTGAAATGTCATCAAGAACATGTTGCGGGTCCATCGTTGAAATGCGGCATGACGTCTTAACTTTATGCAAAAGAATACACTCCAGAAATGTGTGATGATGTCACGGTTATTTCATACTGACATCAGAAAAAGGTGCCCCGTGATGCTGCAGTCAATGTTCTCCAGACATCACAGTGAAATCAGCCTTGGGATCATAGTGCATCTCGTTTACCACCACAGGAACCTGCCATGTGCTGTCAAAACTGACTGCAGCCATGTGACGTAAACACACTCCTCTAATACAGTCTCGGTCTCCATTTACTTCTGTATTTCCTTTTTGGCACAACGTTCACTTCGGTATTAAAAATGTTGTCAGAATAATACTAATAATACTTACGATAAACCTAATTTACTGTGCATTGGAATATTAAGGACGTTTTAATGCTACGCTCATGTGTCTCCCCTTTTCCAATGTGGCAAATCATTGCACTCGTCCACTGCCTTCTTAGACAGAGGTCAAAGTTCAGGGACCCTGCGATGAACATTTAGTTAGAGCTGTCTGAGGTGTCTTTTTGAGCGGTTCGTCCGTTGAGTCCGTGAACATGGCTGATAGAAGGACTGGACTGGGTTTTGCGCATGTGGCTGTCTCTGCTGTCTCCACTGAACACACTGGCCTCGATTTTATCCAGGTCGTCGCTCCCCACGCGCAACTTGGCTTGCAGTAGGCTGATGTATGTCTCATAACGGCTTTTCTGCATAGACAAAGAGAAAGTGGTTATAAATGTACACTGGACACAGGAAGAGCAGAAGAAGGAAACAGGATTCAGTCTATTATACGGCATCAAGACATTCAGGGTAAGGCATCAGGCAACATGCTGCTGACCTCATAGGTAAGGTAGTGTTCTTTGATGCGGTACTCCTCTGACTCTTTGCTCTTGGGCGTGAGTTCTGGTGGATTCCGTTTGTGCTCCTCTATCTCCAAGGAGATCTGCTTCAGCTTGCTCTCATGACACTTCAGTTGCTCCTCCTGCACAGATGTTAGTACAGCAGTGTAATACCCGTATTGGTCATCCTTACAGCATAATCTCTGCGTATGTAATACCTTCAAGCGATATAGACACTTATTTTAACCCTTTAACGGGCACAAGTGGAAAATAAATTCTTCTACTTAAGATCCAAGTAAAACATACTCATTATTAGTTTTTAAATATCTTGTATACTTTGGATTTTATGAGTTGTAGCTCCCAGAATACGTTGCCTTATTGAGGTAATAAACTGAGCAAAAATCTGTAGTATCTCGTGGTGCATTGTGAACATTTTGGTACTTTCGGCAGTGTGGGCAGGTATCAAGTCCTACTGGAAAATGCTTGAAGTCCAGTGTGAAGTTTCCACAGTCTGTGTTGACTTGGGGCGCCATGTCATCTGCTGGTGTTGGTCCACTATGCTTTATTAAGTTCAGAGTCAGCGCAGCCGTCTACCAGGACATTTTAGGGAACTTCATCCTTCCTTCAGCAGACAAGCTTTAGAGATGGAGATTGGAGATGCTGACTTAATTTTCCAGCAAGACTTGGTACTTGCCCACACAGCCAAAAGTGGTTCAATGACCGTGGGATTACTGTGCTGGATTGGATAGAGAATCTATGGGGCATTGCCAAGAGAAAGATGAGAGGCACGAGACCGAACAATGCAGAAGAGCTGAAGGTCGCTATTGGAGCGTCCTGGTCTTCCATAACACCCCAGCAGTGCAGATAGCATCCATGCCACACCACATTGAGGCAGTAATTAATGCCCAAACCAAATACCGAGTATGATTATACTTTTCAGAGAGCTGACATTTCTGTATTTAAAATCCTTTTTGTAATGATTTCATGTAATAATCTAAATTTTCTGAGATTTTGGATTTGGTGTTGTCATAAGCTGTGAGCCATAATCATCCAAATTATAACAAATAAAGCCTTAGAATATTTCACTTTTCAATTTTTTTCAAAATTTCAACTCTTGCACAATATTCTAATTTTTCAGGTTTCACCTGAATTCCAAGACAACAATGCCTGGATTCATGGGTTCAGGAAGCATAAGGGATCATTCATGAACCTGTTAACCCCACTGAGAATTTTTGGAGTGTACTGGAAAAGACTGTAGACAATTAAGGGCTGTGCTGTAATCAACTATTTTTTTTTTTGCTGGCAATGTATATTTTAACGAGATATAAATTGGCATACAAGCTTTCTGGGGATATATATGACATGTGGTTGTGCTTAGCATGAAATTCATATTTTTGACACCTAAATTTTAAAAATTTATGATTGACGTGACCAAAAAAAAAAAGATTGACACGCCTTAGTCCTGAGTGTGTACCTGGTTGAGCCTGGTTGTAGATGATGGCAGCAGAGGTCTACAGAATTTTTTCATGGAACCAATGGCAGCAGGAAATGCAGGAGCCGAGAACAGAGCAGCCACCAAATTGATCCTGAAGATCCATGACATCATCTCCTCCTCACTCCTACACATAAACGTACACAGACACATATACACACTTGCGAACTTATACTGATAAAATAGATGACAGAACATACTATGAAAATGGAGGAAAATGTGTGACGTGATTACAGGTATGATATCTTTTTATTGATTACTCTCCTGAGCTTAACCGAAAGCAAAATGTCTTGAACTTACGGCGCCTGGAAGAGGAAGACTCTCCAATCTGATGTTTTGAGCTTGAGAACATTGGGTCTCTTGCTGTAGTCACAGGCTTTGGTGGCCAAAGCATGGTGTACACGCACTGCGTTTTTCAGGTCGACTTCAGACAAGTCCTTATCAGGCTTATACTCATCCTCAACACAAGAGGAAGACAGAGAGTAAACAATGAGCAGGTTTCATAAGCTGGGTTATGTTGCAGTGTTTGTGTGCAGAGTGCGTGTGTGTGTGTGTACTTTCTGCAGGTAGAGAATCATGCCCTTCAACACAGCATAGAATTTCTTCCAGCCTCGCCGTCCTCTTGGGGCTGCAGAGAGAAACAAAGAGAGGCAGAGCGAGAGAGAGAAAGGGAGACAAAAGAAGAGAGCTGCTTAGATGAGGATGCATTTTATTAATGATCTAGATGATCACAGATGCTCTATCCAGCTGTGAGGAATATCCCTGCTATATCCTTCACCTGCTGGAAACCCAGGATCTTACTCACCTCAGTCTGCCAGCTCAGCTAAGCACACACCCTAATTACTTTCCTTCGGTCTTTCATTAGACTGGGATATTAAGAGACGTAGCTTAGAGAAATGGGACCCTACAGGGCCAAGTTGCTTACTGATGATGTATCATTTCTCTTCTTGACATGTGTAGCACATTAACACTTGCTTGCCGCAACCTCGTCTTCTCTCTCTGTACCAGACTGATCGCAATATATGCATCACAAAATGACCACAATATGCTTCAGCTCGAGAAATGTCCTAAATATCCTGAGATTACAATTTTCCATGCTTGACGTCCCAGCTCAAATGCACCTTATTCAATTTAACACGTAATTTCCAGACATATGAAGTACATTCGAGCAGGAAAATATCACAATAAATCCTAATACAAGGTAGTATATCTGATTTATTATGAGGCTGCTGCCATCTTCTGGTAAACTGGTATATTTTTCTTTCACAGAGACAGATCGAGCACAGGAGAGTAATGCAGTGCCACTTTTTCTATCTGCTTATTGCTCCAGAAATGTGTATCTGTATCCAGATTAAGATTCAAATTGCATTAAATAGGCAGAACTGTTGTTCAATCCTATTCTTGTTATTATTATTACCTCTGCCAAGGAAGATATGTTCTTGATTAGATTTGTTTGTTTGTGAATTTGGACAAGGAACAGTAAAATTAGATTTCAAAGATGTCCAGATCAAATTCTGCATCCAGGAATTTTCAAGCGATTTTTTAACATTGCGAGTTAAAACGATTTTTTTTTTTTTTTTGGAAGCGAACTATTTCCACTGGGTGGTATGGTAGCGTTGTGGTTAGCACGCCCACCTCACAGCAAAAAGGTCCTGGGTTCGATTCCTGGGCTCATGCATTTCTGTGTGGAGTGTTCATGTTCTCCCGGGGCTTGTGTGGGATTTCTCCAGGTACTCCAGTTTTCTCCCACAGTCCAAAGACGTGTACATTAGGTTAACTCTCTGTTTCAAATTGCCCCTGGGTGTGAGCAGGAATAATTGTGTGTGTTGCCCTGTGATGGTCTGGAGAGTTGTTCAGGGTGTGCCCTCCCTTCACCCAGAGTCAGCTGAGATAGAGACCAGCCTCCCCATGAGCCCAGTAGGATTAAGTGGTTTGGAAAAGGAGTGAGTGAGTGAAAGAGTTTTACAGCTGACTCAGCAGTGCTGCTGTGCATGTCGTTATTTTTTTTCAACTTGGCAGAGGTTTGTGCTTTCTGAATGCTCTTGTTGATATTTTTTTCTACCAAATTTAGTTGGTTCTATTTTCCAAAATGTTCGCTTAAAAAACTGTAGAATATCTTTAACCAGTTTTACCAGTTTACTAGCCAAAGATGACTGTCTTCACCATTCATATCTGTATTTGTGTCTGTTTAGGACACATTATCTCTTTATTCTGATTGATGCATTCCTACTCCGTTACTTCTCAACTGCACATGCATCTCAGTCATGAGCAAAGCACTATTTATTATGCTTGACTGCAGCAGTTCAGAGGAAACATCATACTAGCATTAAACATCAACTAGTGTTTTGCTGCAAACACTGGACAGTTCTTGAATATTTTAAAGGCAGAGTTGCACCAAAGAGTCACACCATAGATCTACATGCATACACACACACACACACACACACACTTTGCATATTTTCCCTTTCTGTCTTGAAACACTCACTGCGTTTGCCGTCCATATCTGCATGGCTCTTTCGGGTCAGAACTCCATGTTTGTATGTGGCAGCATTGAGTAGGAGTGGGATGGCAATAAAAGGGTTACTACCATCCGTTACCCTAACGACTCGCTTGCCCCCTGCCTCACACTGGTCCTCCACCAATTCAGACAGACTCTTCCTCAGCTCCTCTTCCTCACTGCAAATGGAAATTAAGTTACACATCCACAGCTACACGCTTCCTCTGTTTATCTTCCTTACAGTGAAATGTTAGTTCTACTGTTTGTAGAGTGTTTTTCCTAATCCAAAGATACTCACATGGCCCATTCTAGCTTTTCATTCTTTATAGAATTATACAGCACCTATGCCACAAGAAGGAGACAGGAAACACCACATGTTAATATAGATGTGTGCTGCATTAAATGCAACATAACAAAAAAACAGCATTCGACCTACATACGAGGTAAATGCAGAACCTTCTTTATAGAAAAAGTCCACCGTGAAAGAGGTTCATTCTTTCATTCATTCTGAGATGTGTCCATGCATTAGAGTAGGTGTGCTTCATCATGTTTACTATGAGAAACATTCATCTTTAATATAAACAGTAATTTTTCTGTAAACCCTTAAAAGAAAAAAGTGTAATTACATTTTTGTAATGAGAAAAATGACCATAAAAAATAAAAATAAATGACCATAAAAAATAAAAATAAATGACCATAAAAAGCACTGAAATTTTATTCAGCGGAGGCTAAACTATGGGAGGTTAGCAGTTTTTCGCAGAAAGTGACGTCAAAACATTGGGTGGGGTTGACGTCTCTTTTGGAGACTGTGAGATATTACATTCTAGTGACTCTAAGGATAAGAATGCTACCAGAGATGTGATTGACGGTAAATCCAAAATGTCTTATGCAGCAAACGTTTCCCAACGTTCTAACGTGTTCCTGTCGTCAGTTGGTTCAGGAACAAAAAAGAAATGCTTTCCGCGATTTCTGCGCAGCTTAGCACGGCTCAATAATGTGTTATGCTACATGGGTCAGTGACATAGCCCAGCCAATCCAACAAGTTCGCGTCACTACTAGTCTGGAACAGCCAGTCAGAAAGCCAACATGTCTTTGAGCATGCCTGGAGTCATAACACTCACACGCAGTTTAAACTAATGTTTAACTAATAAGTTTAGACTAATGTTGCCAGAAGGAACCGCTGATGTTATACGTGATTGTTTTAAATAGCTAACATCACTAATGTACCACAGGTACCCTTTATTGTATATATATATATATAACAGAAGTAGCAGAGACACTAGTGGAAACAATGACAAGACTACTGGATTGAAAGCTTCCAAACGCAATGCAGCTATATAATACAGTTGTATGCTTATGTAACATTATGGCAGAGATCTATCGGATGAAGAGCACGACACAGTTAATGTTAATATTGGCAGGAAAACTGAACAAAGTGTGCATTTGAAGAGGTGATAGAGCTGGAGAGAATAAAGGACTACAGCACAGCGCTGTCTCTCTTTTAAAGGTAGAGATAAAATATAGGCTGAATCTTGATTGTGCCACTATCAGCAGTTAGTTGCATGGCATTCTGGGTAAGATAGGAAACCATTAACCAGCAAAGTAACAATTACGCCAACATATGTGTGGTTTTGCTAAAAAAATTAGATATAGTACCCCCCTTCAACAGATATAATGAAAACATTTTTTCCTAAATTATGCAAAGTATGTATTCATTCAATCATCACTGGTTCATTTGCCGAACTGCTGAATCCCACAAGGCTCACGGGGAGGCTGGAGCCCATCTCAGACAACTATGGGAGAAGGTAAGGTACACCCTTAACAGCTTGTCAGACTATCGCAGAGCCAACACACACACACAACTTTTCACACTCACACCTAGGGGAAATGTGAAACAGCCAATTAGCCTAATGTGAATGGGGGAAACATGCAAATTCATTATTGAGCCCGGGATTCAAACTCAGGAGTGTCTTGCTATAATGCGGACATGCTAACCACTACGCAAGTATGCTACAATAAAACTCTAATTACAAAAACAAGGATAATTCACGTTTTTTATCAAAAAAATTGTGGGATATCTCATGCGATGTGCCGACCATGCTCGGTGGCTGGACTCCGTGCTCATCGTTCACAATGTTTTGTTAAAAGGTGGACAGAAAGCCAAAGGGGACAAATAAATTTGATTTTTTTTTTTTAAATCACTCTGGAGCATATACAGAGCTTTACACACTGCTTCTAGTTTACTGTATATGTTATGATGTGAACAACATTAAATTACCATCTTCTACAAAACAAGGAAACTGGCATATATCTAGTTTTACAGCAAAACCCCTCTCATTACAAGACAAAAATATAAACTTATTTATACTGGACACCACTGATCACATGCTCACTATAAAGAGTGATAAGCAAGTCATTCACTGTGGCTTTTTCCTTTAAATGTGCAATGATTACAATTTCAATATTTAAACACCGTCTCAGCACTGAGCTCAGTACCTTGAGTAAATCTTTGGCAAAATCTTGTCCATCGTTCAGACCATCCAGATTGCTAATGAACTGCTGGCAGGACATCTTCTTCCCAATGTTCTAAAACAACCACAAAATAAAAATGTTATTATTATTTTTTGTGTGTGTGTGTTATTGTGTAACTAGTACTGCATAACTAGTGTGCTACATTTGCGCTACATTTGTAATTCTTGGGTTGCATGTGACGTCCTGCCTGCTTTGGGGGGCAGCCAGAGAGAAGACACATAGAAAAATAAGCATGAAGGACCAAATCATACTGAAAATGCCACATTTCTGTAAAAGGGGAAAGGGTTTTTTAGAATTCCAAAAGAAGTGGAGCATATGGGTACTAATGTTCAAGAAATCACCAAAAAGCAGCAATGAAGATGTCTAGGAAACCTGTCGTTATCTTCAGAAGTAACAAAATCAGATAATGCCTGTGTCTGCAGCAACCACTCTGTTAAAAGATTGTGAATTCAAAACCGTTCTGCTCTTAGGTTTAAATTTGTTCTTTGTTATTTGTTCTTTGTTCATGTCACTGATTGCTTTAAAAACTAACTTGGATCTTGGATCTTTGCAGTGAAACTCCAGTGGCTGACAACAGCAAATAGTGAACAAGAACTGAACGCCAAGCACACAGTTTCTGTAACAATCATTCAGCTTGCAGCAAATGCTAACACAAACATAAGCTAAAGTTTTTGGCTTGATAAAATGCAAGAGGAGTGAATGTAAACACATCAAATCAAGCAAACGTTTTCTTACCCTCACAAAATCAGTCATGACTTCATGACTTGTCTTTAACACTAAGCCTTTAATGTTGAGCTCATTAACCTAGCCAGTGGTAAACAAGTTGTGAGCATCCATGCTCTTGTCATTTTTGAACAGCTTTCTTGTATCAATTCATTTTGGCGTACCATGTCTTGACATTGGCTTCTAAACTATTGTTATACACTGACTACTTAATACATCTGCAGGTTGCCCTTCATCTGAAACCCATAAAAGGGTCTGAACTAAAAGTCACGTGATTGCAACCCAAGAACAGATTAATGTAACTGATGAAACAGTAACTAAGAACGAAAAACAGGTAAAAGATGGAGTGAAACTGAGTCAGTATTTACACCCACAACCACCAGATGGCAGTAGTGTGTCACTACCAAACATACACACAGTGCACATCAGCCAAGCATTCCCAAACTGCACCATTTTGTTCCTGTTCATTCAAGAGCAGGATCTGTTTAACCAAAACATGCAAAAATTCTCTAATCTCAACCACTTTAAACAGCAACTCAAAACACAGATGAGGGGTGCTTTCAAAATGCAGCATTTACACCATATTAGAAGTGATTGGATTTTGCCTCACACTACAGTACCAATCAAATCAAGTTCTGAACGCACCTTTTAATTCAGTTAGAATGACTGGGTGTGTCCTGACTATTGACCGGTACTTTTTTTATTATTAAGTTATTATTTTTTTATTATTATAAGTTATAAACAATTGTTCTTTCACCAGGCTCATTTTTTTCTTTCTACTGAATTTATGCTGCAATCCACTGTACACATAACTCTCAAAGATGCGATAAGGTGGTAATTCAACTTCAAATTTGGGAAATCAGGAACTTATTTTATATATATATATATATATATGAAATCTTTAGTCGATTTTCCGTAAGACAGTGCTCGATTTTATGCAGAAAAATCGACTAAGGATTTTATACTCTGCTCAAAGCTCAAAACTTGTCGAGCACTCTACAACTATTCGCAATGGAAAAATTGTACATTGACTATATATATATTGGTGTATATTGGTGGTACCGGGGCTTGAACAATAACCTTTGGATCATTAATCCAAAGTCTTAACCA
>JBCNYG010000022.1:42066664-42078172 GCA_039654305.1 Porochilus rendahli | reverse complement strand
CGATCTAAGATATTTCACAAAGTATCCATACAATAAGTAGATATATGCAACATGCACCAAAAATTTGCAGGAAGAGAGCTGTGGGATTAACAGAATGCTGAGCACAAATATTCCATTTGGGAAGTCGATCTGAGCCATGACTAAGACACCAGCGTCTGACAGACATGTGACAGTGGGGCCAAGTTCTCCCAAAACTATGCCTTAAATAAAAAAGAAAAAGGGAAGCTTAATATCTAACCTGAGCTCTTGGTGTGGCTGGAACTGTGCCACCTTTACAGAGGATTGGTTAGATGGTTTGTATAATTTGTAAAATGAAATAGAAAAAAAGGAAACAAGAACATGTTGATACTTTTTAAAGGACACCCACAGCTTTCGGTGGATATTTTGGTGGAGCAGAAGGAAATTAACAACAACTGAGCTTCCAAGAAAATTTATTCGAAGGCATGTCACACTGGACGCACACTATTATTTACTATTACTCTTTAAAAGGAAGTTGTGGTCAATAACATACAGTAACGGGGCAGCCGTGGCCTAATGGTTAGAGAAGCAGGTCTGAGACCTCAAGGTCACTGGTTCGATTCCTGAACCAGCAGGAAAAATGTGTGGCAGAGGGGGAGTGAGCTGCACCATCCTTTCCTCCACTTCCATGGCTGAAGTGTCCATGAGCAACGCACCTAAACCCCAACTGCTCTCGCGGTGTTGCAAAGTGTGTCAGCCCACTGCTTCAAGTGTGTGTGCTCAGTGTTTACATGTGTGTGGGCTCACTTTGGATGGGTTTAAATGCAAAGCCAAAACATCCCTTTATAAAGAAATAATTTTTATTAAAAATTTTAAATTAAATAAATAATCTATACAATAACCTCCTGTTATAACAAGCAATGCCAGTAACCAGAGTTGACTTGCGACAGCAAATCATTCATAACAATAATATTGCAAAAACAACACTGCAAACCTAAAACAAGCCCAAATAATTTGACATTTTATTTTACTTTTTCTTAGCTTATGCTGAAAACATATTTCTGATATATCACCTACATTAATCTCTTTACCTCAATATGTATTACAATAGATATAGTTCTGTAAATAAGGCGGTATGGTGGTGTAGTGTTTGTCTTGCCTAACAGCAAGAAGGCCAAAGCTTGGCAACTGCATTTCTGTGTGCATGTTGCATGTTGCTCCTTAGTGGGCTTCCTCCAATTACTTCGGTTTCCTCCCACAGCCAAAGACATGCATATTAAGCTGATTGGCAGTTCCATATTGCCCCATGTGTCTATCTGAGTGTGAAAGGTTGTGTGTGTGTTTGTTTCCCCTGCAGTTCAAGGAGTACTTGGCCATCGCCCAGAGGTGGCAGGAGATCCACAGTTGCGATTCGGTAAATTAATGAATCAATAGATTTATAACAAAAGTCTGCATTTACACTTTGACTTTGTGCAGAAATGTGTTAGATTTAATTCAGATAATAAATTGTATTGACCTTGGAGTCATGTTAACTGTCTGTCTACTTTTCCTTCCCTGATGATATGGGGCAGCAGAATTCCTGCCCAAATGGATCCTGCAATTCCCATTATTACCAGCAGGTGCATTAATAGTTCTATGGTGCCAAATCTGGCTGTCAGCACAATACCACGTGATTGTTCAACATTCAGAAAGGACGGCAAATCAACAGAACTCTATGTTACATATGTCAAATGGCAAGATATTTTTGCAGTGGTGGCTTAGTGGTTAGGCTCTGGATTACTGATCCAGTAGGTTCAAGCCCCAGTACCACCATGTTGGGCCCTTAAGCAAAACCCTCCTCAGTTGTGTAAAAATGTAAGTCCCTCTGGATATGGGTGTCTGCCAAATACCTTAAATGTAAATGTGATTTTAAATGGACAGAGTACATGCTGCTATGCTAGAATCTGCTGCTAAAATCACAAGACATTAGACAGGCTGCAGGTAATAAGAAAACAGAACTTACCTAAGCGCTCTGTCTAAGGACAACCCTGTGAAGTCAAAGAAGCTCAGATACTCTGACGCCACCATCTGACTGAAATCATTACTGAAAAAGAGAGAGAAAGAGATAATTTTTTCTTGTATTCACTTAGATCAAACAGGTAGTCACCCACCCACCCACAGTCGCACACTCACTTCTTTCCCAGGTGTCGTGCCACATCACACCGTTTGAAACCTTCCAGGTAGAACAGACGTTTAGCCAGTCGCTTGGCAGCTTCTGCGTCGGCACGGCAACCATTGGCGAGGGTGTCTGTGCTGCCCCTCTCCAATGTCTCCAGGCTGCCCAGTTCAGAGTCAGAGTCACACAGGCCATCTGTGAGATTGGCATCACTACAGAAACAAACATGGCCACATTAGACTTGTCTCCAATTATACGTCACAGCCGATTCAATCAAATTTGCACTGAAAGAATAGGTTATTAGCTATTTATGGCCATGTGCATCATTCAAAAGGGATCCAGAGCCACTGCAATCTATTGAAATATAGAATTAGTGTATAGGGAGTCCAATTTTTCTCTCCCATTAAGGAGCTGGCACATCTAACTGAAATAATTAATCTCTGGAAGACTGCAATTACATGTGCAATGATCTATTCTTTTGAAATAATGACTTTCACGCCAGTAGAGTGTTTAAGGTTCACCCTCCCAACTGATATGTGAAGCCACTATAACCCATTTCACTGGGGTGACAGATAGCCTTTCCTTAATAATCACCTTATTAATTTTCTTATTAAGTTTATACAACATTGCTAAGAAAATCCTTCAGCTCTGTGTACCATGAAATTGGACAATTGGTGCATAAACAGTTAATTGTACAGTTTTTTCAAACTAATGTTAAAAAAACACTCATAAACTGGTCTTAGATGTCTCACACCACAATGACTGTCATGCTTCTATATGGAGAACCCTGATGCACACTCATACATCACATGCTTACTGGTCACCTTTATATGTGTTTGTGTTTTCCTGCATATATTATGGACAGGATTATCTGAGGCTGAGGAAATATTTTTGCATAATCCAATTGGTTTAATCATATTGGACGCAAGCCTAATAAGATGACAGTGTAATCTGTTGGTGGCCATGGTGCCAGCAGATAGAGGTGTTCTCAGAGAGGAGTATAATTTCTGCTCCTCTTAAGCAGACAGCCTCTTCAGCAAAAAATTACCCACAATCCCTTTACCAACACTCCAATGAAATGCAAAACGCTCCACTGGGGTGAAGCTGGAGTGTATGAGACCGACTTAATTTGATTTAGCTGCAAGGAAAGTAACTTAGTTCAGCTTCACTGAGCTGATTCAGGTGTTAAAACACAAGTGTGCATTGCGTCAGGAATCTGAGATAGGAAAAAGTGTCAATGGACCCCAGTTATGAGACTCATCCTAACTAATGCCTTAAACATGAGTTATCGATTCTAAAGTTCTTTGAGCGTTACTTTGCTTATTAAAGCGATGTTGCATTCTGATAACATGTGCAAATGTTCTTATAACATCACATCACTATTTTTGTTGTCAAAATGCAAAATATTTCTACAACGTTATCTTTCTAACAATGTCTGTCTAACAGCTCAGGACTTGTTAAACACTTTACTGAACATCTGATAATGTTCCCTGATGGCTATCCTATGAATAAGACAGAGGTCTCACAGCACCTAAAAGGAATATTTCAAGTGCTTACATTTTTCGATATTTTTTGCCTCTCATATCAGTAACATACAGTAGGTATGAACAGTTGTTTAAACTCAGGCAGCATGGTTGGGCAGTGGTTAACATGTCCGCCTCACTGCAAGAAGGTTCGATTTCTGGGCCCGGGGGCATTTCTGTGTGAAGTTTGCATGTTCCCCCTGTGCTTGTGTGGATTTCCTCTGGGTACTCCAGTTTCCTCCCACAGTCCAAAAACATGCACATTAAGCTATTCCAAAGCTGTTCAGGGTGTAACTCGCCCTCACCCATAGTCAACTGAGATGTGACTTAGAAAATGAATGAATGACTGAATGAATTATATAAAAGATCAGGATGTCATACCAGAAGACATTATATTACATACAACAACTGAAATAACATTTTATTTAACATTTAAATTCTATACAAAGTATAATGGCAGTGTATTTTTAATATGAATTCAATATGAGAATTAAAACTGCTGAAGAGTTCATACAGAGCTCACAAATACTTTGAAGTTCAAATATTAAATTATATACTGCATGTCAGTAATTGAATCTCATTATAGAGTATATTTACATGTTTCTATTGCTCATAGACTCCCATTATAGGTGAAATTAATTCTGTTCTCCATACAATTAAACATGTTAGTTCTTGTCAGAGGTATGTTTGTGTCTGTGCTGGAGATGATAGACGCAGATTAAGTTCAAAAACACCAGTGTATTCCTCTAATGTTTAGGGTGTAGGTGCCATGTTTACTAAGCAATACATGATATATAGTTCAGTTTAGTCCAACTACATATATCAATAGTGCATGATGTAATGCGATATAACTAAGCCATGATGTCAGCTCAGAGAAAGATTGCTTGCTTTGTTGTTATGCACTGGAATTTATGTTTGGCTGATCATATCCTCTTCCTCTGAGGTAAAACGCCTGCAAACTGAATCACTCTACATATGATTCAGGAAATACTTAGCCTGGGGGCATATGTGTTGCGAAAAAGACAAAGGTGTAGTACACAGTTATTATATATAGCCCACAGCTAGACAATATAGTAACCAATATATTTGATGCTATGATACCGCTATAAGAAAGGTATGGCATTAAAAAAAATCAAATATACTTTTTAAATAACTGTAATTAATTTTAATTAACTGTGTTAATTTTGTGTGGGCCAACTTAGGCCATAGTTCATTGACTGGAACTCAAGTACTTTCTTAAGTTGTTAAGTTTATGAGGCAAAAAATGAATACAAAATAAATACAAATTCAATCCAAGAAGCAAATTATGTTGTTGGCTGATAATTCATGTGTTGTGATTTTGTAAAATAAAAAAAGCATGAAGCGAGCAGCATGAAAATAAATTACATTATTCTACCATTAATAGTGTAACAGTTGTTATTGAGCCACTATCTTCTGGGCTACTTATTTCTATGATTTAAATGTACATTTTACCTCTTGGTAACATATATATGTAATTCTTTGGCCCAGAAATGTGTACACAATTACCTTAAGGTCCAATATATAGCCCCTTGGGGTACATTGATGTTTATTTTGCCTTAAGGGACAGAACTGACTCCTAATGTACCCCAATTTCTCACAGTGTAGTGTAGCTTTTCCTCCTTCCGGCTCCATGCTCTCTGGTTCAATTGCTAGCTTAGCTTTGTGTCTGTGTAGTGTTCCTGGATCCACCATGGCCCTGACCAGGATAAAGTGTTTACTAAGTATGAACAAAAGGAAAAAAAAAAGAGAGGTATACACTCCAACAGAAGATGAAGGAAAACAGTAACACTAATACCCCAGCTAACAACAGCTCCAACCTTATCCCTATTACCTTCTAAAATAAAACACCAAACATATTATTTTGTCATTTGATTAAATGGATAAATAAAAGCGTAAATAATTTTACCATAAACTTTAAAGAAACTTGGAGCTTCCAGATAATTCTTTTAATATTTGTTAACTTGTGTGTAATTGCATGTATCTATTTTAGATAGTTGTTGGTTGTATAAAATGTTTTCTACTTGAATGTCAAGTGTCAAAATGTTACTGTCTGGTCTGGGTCATTGGCTTCTATGGGCTAGTTTTTTAGTCTATTATGATCAGAGTTCCTTATTGTTTGTACTGTATATTACATATTGTTCTATACAATAGGTCACTGGATATTAGCAACTGCACACTCTGATTGACTAATGTACTATAACATCAAATCATATACAGAGGCCCCCAACACTACCACAGAAAAATAAAAATAGAAATGATCGTAACTCATTCTAAGCAAAAACTGATGCTAGTCAGGCCTTTTTTTTACTATTCATACAAGAATACTTCCATACTTCCAAAAAAACCACCAACTTTTTCACCAAACGCAACGTTTTTGGCTATTTGGGAGCAACTATATATGGAATTACCATGTCCCTGTTCTGTAAATGGACACAGGGGAGTAGCTCACATCCACGTGTGTTCGTCGAAGGAATTAAAACATTTAAGCAAATTCTGAGCAGTGGTTGTTGTAGACTCATAACTTTGATTTTGTTATCTTTTTTTTTTTTTCAATTTTGAAAGCATTTTCCTTTTTTTTAAATAAACAACGAAGGGAAATTCACCAACAGCTGTTCAGTGCTTCAGGTTCAGGCTACTTGCAGGCAAAATTAGAAAGAAATCAGCTAAGCAATTTTTGTGGAATTGAAGAGAAGCCTTTGGAGACGGCAGCTTCACATTTGCCACACGAATCCTTAAAGCTCTTCACATTTACATGTGAGAGCTAATTAGATATTTAATGGTAATAACACGTTTTTTAAAGAATTTTTTTCCACCAAATGTGACTTTTTGGACTACTGGAATGCAGGACGACAGCTAACCAGCTAGCTCCAGGCTTTTAAATTTTTTAACATTTTAGTTCAATAATAAGTGAAGAGAATATGGCTAAGCAATGAGATCATATATGACTCAAGGCCATGAAATAACTGTTAAATAATAACTAAGCAGTTATTAAAAATATTTTATATAAAAAATATAAACTAATACATAAATATTATCGTTTACATTTATTATACCGCTAATCTGAATACTTGATTCTGTCAAGTATGGCATTCAGTATATTTATTTCTTTATAAAAGACTGCAATAACATGTAAAGACCATTAACCAATATCTGTGAGATATCAGTGAGTGAGTCATTTTCATTATCACAAAATAATCCTCTGATTCAGGTTAGGGTCCTACATCACCTTGTCAGGGTTTATTTCAGCATAATGACCAGCTTGTTGTATTGTATACTATCCCTTACTTGCCTAATGCATATTAAGGAAGTAGACTATACTGCTCTGTACACTATGCACAATATATTTGCACTGTAAATATTTACTGTAAATTACAAATCTGAAAAGAACTAGCACATAAAGATAAGTGCATGTTAGAAAATGTTTTTTAAGGCCATGGGTTTCCATAATCATTCAAATACAGTTTTACACTTCCTAAGAAAATGGCACTTCCTTCTATCTAAATGTGCATGATGTTACTCATTAAAACATGAGTCTGCTTGTCCATGACTCAGTTGGCAGCACTGGCGTCCGAGCTGACATGTTGTGTACTAACCCCCTCTGTCAGGGGTGAGTCAGGTTAAAGGTGTGGTGCTTCACATGTCCTCTTGAATTAAAACAAAATTGGGTTAGGGTTTGTGAAGTGAAGAAAAGAGAAAAGTATAAAATAAGTAGAAAATAACTTATAAGTATTTAGAAGTATATTTATATTATAGTATATATTTATAAGAACAAAAATATTGAATTTGTCACAGTCAGATTAGAAGCAACAGTCACGTTCTAAACTACGGAGTTGCAGAGAGCAAAATAACAACAACAAAAAATGCCATGACTAAAATATGATTCACTTCACTAGTAGAAAGAAGCAATAGGCCACAGAGTCACCAGCATCCCAATGTTCAATCACTTACTAACAAAAGCCATTTTATGGAAAACCTTGGCAACTGAAAGAAAATGCAAACTAATTGCAAAATTGAATAATTCATCCAGACAGTTTTTTATTTAATGAACGATTTATCCTACTAGGAGTAAAGGGAGACTGGAGCCTATCTCAGCCAACTCTGGGCGAGGGATGGGTATATCCTGTACAACTTGCCAGATCATCACAGTGCCAAAACATCCACACTCAAAGCTAGGGGTAATTTAAAACAGCCAGTTAGTATCACGTAGATCATTTCAGACTGTGGAAGGAAACCAGATTGCCCAAAGGAAACCCATGCAAGCATAGGAAGAACATGCCAATGTCCTTGCCAAGCCCCAGACTCGAGTCCAGAACCTTCTTGCTGTGAGGCGACTGTGATACCCACCACACCACCACCCTGTGCAAGGAATATATTACTTTATTCCACTCAGTATGCAGTTTCTATTCAAATTTCATACACTCTGAGAACCCTCCAAAAACCTGAAGTGACCTCATTCTACTTAGCGTTCATTGCTTTTTTTTTTGGCAAAAGCTAACAGTTCGGTCATTTTTAAGTCTTTAAACATCTCTCTGGAAAATTTCTCCATGGTTCTGTAATTCTGATTTATCTATGTATATCTATACTACTGAATACATAACAGTTCATCTGCAAATTTTTCTTTATGTTTACTCGTACTATGAAAGGAAAGAAGTATAACTGTAGGTTGTCATGTGAAAATAGTTTTTAAAAATGGGGTGATGTGCTGCAGGCCAACATGATGCAAATCTACTGTTACCAACGCAAAGCTGGTGACTGTCCATTAGCATCACATTCAGAAGTGTTTATTTCTTGTTATACTAGAGCAATTTGCCAAATATAAAAACATATTAATGGACATTTTACAATTTCAGAATACCCAAGAAATGCCCTGTCATGTCTCTCACTTCTCATTCCACAGCCATGATGAATCAGGCCACTTTTGTGGTTTCTGTTGAAAATGAAATTCTCAACAAATTGCTGAAAATGACAGCAGTGGTTCTTTTACATGCCTCTCACCACAAATATCGAGAGACATGACTGTCCTTTGCGAACCCAGTTAGCTGCACTGGGGGGGGGACAGCAGTGACAACCAAGCTTGGCAATGGGACTTGAACCCGACCTTGGTATCAGTAAGCCAGCACCCTACCACCAGGCGACCACTGCCTTGGTGAATGTTTAATATCTATGTAAATATCTCTTATATAATACTACATCATAACAACAATTAGAGGCTTCTTTATTCCATTTATTCATCGTGTGGAACCTTCACTATAAAAATCCATATGAAATAATTATTACCACAAAAATTATTACAAATTGGACTGAGTATATTAAATTAACATTGCGATTTGAATTTCACACAGCTGTGATGTCAGCATCAAAAGTGGTGCACAAATACTTTTAGGACTACACTTCACTCCTTAGAATGCACTGCTGCCTACAACCATGGCAGCTATTGCCTACAGGACCCAATATCACAGCCTTGGTTCACAGTCATTGGACTTCATATCACACACGTGTTGCACAGAACTGTCAGAGCCACTGTTGAAAACTAATTAACATCTTTGGATCAATCAAGAATATCAACAGCTGTGCGATAAATATTATTACTGACCACTTAGAACACACCCACATATGCATTGCCTGTGTTTGTATAATTAGATACTAATGACAGATATTTATTTCCATGCACAGTGTGTAATTTGACCACATGACCACCTGCTGCTCTGTAGCTGGATATTGTAGTTGGGACAACAGTGATCCTGTGCTGTTTAAAATCACAGCATTAATGCTTCACTCATCAACAGTAGTACAGCCTTTCCACTGGCGGACAGCGTATTTATATATTGGATGACAAACTGCTCAGGGGCTGCCTCTAACAGTAGCCAATATACATCTTTAGTATGCTAGGGAAAAGCGTGATGCACATCTCAGAATAATTTAAACTTATGCACCAATGGTGAGGTGGATATTGCTGAATCATTTTAATATCATGCACAGAGCCTGAGGTAAATTGTTTTAGTACACACAATTTCCTCCATGATAAATAAAGTATTCTAATTTTAGTATATACTACATGAACACCTTGGGCAAAAAAAAACCACTACATACTAAACAAACACAGAAAAAAACAGCTAAATCAAAGTTTTAGTATATACTACAAGGAAATACAGCACGAACAAATTAAATTAAATTTACGGTTTATTTTTTTCATTTTTAAGCATGATAATAATGATGCTGACTGCCCGAGTGCCCACGAAGAACTGTGTCTGTCACTTTGATTCAAGTGTTATCCACTTGGAATAATGGTGTATAATCCCTAGTGGACCAATCAGATTGCACCATTCCTATGTAGCATACACTAATGAACAGGATTATTGTTTCTAGCGATCAAAAGCCATTAAAATCATTCTCGATATTGCCCCTTTGCCACGGGATAACTGAATTATTGCACTGTCGCTACGGGATAAGTTGAAAGATTATTGCACGACTGGCATACCCAACCCAGCAACATGACTGTCTATATATTTTGAACATTTTGAATGAATAATAAAACAATGACAGAATTCATCTTTAGTTTCATAGAGCTTATCGGTCTTTCAGCCTTTCGCCTTGGCAGATAACAAGCAGTCGACCGAATAATTTTCTACATCATACTGTCTCATTCAATAATTTCTTATTATCCACCTCACAGACTCAGAATGACGCCTTAACCAAAATGGTGGACAAGAACTCTATAGATATAGATATAAATATATAGATATAAATATATAGATATAGACAGATAGCTATGTAATTTAGTTAATTTGTGCTAGTTATTGAGATGGCTGATGAGTGTAGATCTGTGTGTATTGGCTAAATGTTTCCTGTAGCTTTTATTAAAGAGAAGCTTAGTTGATCATCTGTATATTTTCAGAGCTTCTGAAACTGAAGGAAGTGAGATCAGTTCTTTATTTAAATGTTTGTTTGATTGTTTGTTTGTTGCCAGCATTAATACACATCACCATGTGTGTTGCTAATAACTAGGCGTTGCCATGGCAGCCATGAATTCAATAAAAGGTAAAGAGAGCTGTGATACCGTTCTGAGGGTTCAGTAAATCGGTGTAAGAATATAACTGAAGCATGTAGGTAATACCTGAGAGCGCGTATTACCCAAAACTAACCCGGTGCAGGTTTTACAGGATGTACTTACAGAAGCTCGAGCAGAAAGTGGAAATGAACATCGTACTCCTCTTTCCACATCGCGTTTCAGCGCAGCTCGCGCACCAACACAGCCATGTTCCGTGTGCACCACTACTGCGGCGTCAAAGCGCAGAACCTCCCGCAACAAATCACTTTCTTTTCCAAAGAAAAGTGGGATAACTCGGAGTTTCCACAAGTCAGCGTCAATTAGGGGCGGACCACAAACGTACACGGAAACATCCGCACACTCACACAAAGAGGTTTTTATATGGGGAAAAAATCGAGGTACAGAAAGTTTTGAGCGCGATATGTAACGCAGAGCTGATGCGCTTTTATCCGGTTCTGCGTCGTCGAGTAAACCGATTAAACCGGAGCGCTCACTACAGTCACTCGTGTTGCCAGATTGGTTAGGAACCTTCCAGCCTGGTGTAAGTTGAAAATTCCTTTTCATCAAGGGTAGACAGGAGTACTGCTACGTATGGAGGAGCACTAGGGACACCTAGTAGTGTGGTGTTGTTTTTTCCGAGAATGTGCAGGATGTTTATTTCTGAGAAGTCTGAATTTTTAAACTTCAGACAAAAAAAAAAAGTTTAAAAACACTCGGAATATTCTCGAGAGGGATTAGAGCCTGCATGAGGCTGGCCTGATGATGTTATACATCCTTGAATTCTAGTTCACCTGATGTTCTGG
>JBCNYG010000022.1:41995552-42015607 GCA_039654305.1 Porochilus rendahli | reverse complement strand
TATGCAGCCTACTCTTGACGAAAATCAGCAATGGTTCTTTTACATGCCCCTCACCATAGACAGTGAGAGACATGGCCAGCCTTTGATAACCCAGTTAGCTGCACTGGGAGGACAGCAGTGACAACCCGCTGAGAGTGGGGCTTGAACCCCAGACCTTGGGATCAGTAATCCAGCACCTTAACCACCAGGCCACCACTGCCCCAAGATGTGTTTTTGTTTTTCTAAAATTTTATTTTATTTAAAAAATAATAAAAACTTGGGAAATGGCATCTTTCTCTGAGATTAACATTGTGCAAAATTTATGCAAAAATAAAAAAAATCATAGCAAATCTATAATGACTCAAGGATATCTTTTTAATCAATAGAATACAACAATAATCCTGAAAAAAAAATTCTCAGTAATAACTGAATAACCCACACCAAACATACAAAAATGTCCTAACTTCTGTATTTTCAGTGTTTTACGGTTGGTCAAAGCAATCTAGGTATCAATTGAATGATAGACAATTAAACTGCTAAACTTACCTTTCTCAATCTCCAAAGACAATGATCTTGCTGCTGAGTGTGGCCTTTTCATGGGTGCCAGCCGTCTTGAAATTGTGGGTTATCTGCTTCTTGTATGGAAATTGTCAAGTGTCATTATGCTTTGAACTGCTAGTGCTAGTGCTGCTGTTGTCCTTTGAATGAACTAATACTTATCTATCAATTGTATAGATTGTACTATTGCACTAATTGACTAGAGTCTACAATTGTACACTGGACTCACTTTTAATGGTCAAGTGGGTTATCTGGTTCTTGCACAGTGCCAAAGAGTGATAAATTCTGACACTGATATATCATAGATTTCTGGCTTCACTAAAAAAATATTTTGTAATCAAGTGCATTTACTTGAATTAGAAAACCAAGAAAAAAGAGGTGGGAAAAAACAATATAGAAATTATAGGACACCATACAACAACCTTTTCCAGATATTATTTTATTTTTTCTGTCATTATCAGTCCCAGTCCAGTAGCAGCTATGCAAGTGACACTGAGGATGTCAGGCTTCAGATATCCATCCAACCAGAGCCAGCATCATGACAGCAGCAT
Organism: Porochilus rendahli; assembly: GCA_039654305.1. NCBI lineage: Eukaryota > Metazoa > Chordata > Actinopteri > Siluriformes > Plotosidae > Porochilus > Porochilus rendahli. The sequence continues at coordinate 42,014,519 of JBCNYG010000022.1, read as the reverse complement.
GTTCGGAAAAGTGTAGAATTCGGTACACAGACACTACATCACATACTTTTCAGCTTGATAAGAAGCTGGACAGACTAAATGATTCTGATGATATCCAAGTGGCAAACTGCCAGTCAGACAGAAAAGCGGCAAGACTCGCAGCTGGCCGCTGATCAGAGAGAAGAAAGCAGCACGGACCCTGTATGCCGTCCTACTGGCTTTCATCGTGACTTGGATGCCTTAAAACATCATGGTGCTGGTGTCCACATTCTATGAGCACTGTGTTCCTGAGAGGCTCTGGTGGCTCGGCTACTGGCTCTGCTATATCAACAGCACAGTGAACCCAGTTTGCTACACTTTCTGCAACAAGCAATTTCAAGTCACCTTCAAGGCTCTGTTACTCTGCTGGTGGAGAGAGCTGAGAAAGGGGAAACAGTGGACTTTCCCACACAACAGTTAGTTAAATCACTGGAGACTGTGGGCTTATCTCTTTTTTTAATTGCACTTCCTTGTTTACTTTCCTTATGTCCTCAGAGACGGGAGCTAATGAGATGCAAGCACAAGGGAAATTGCCAAATGAGTCTTCGTTGATCTTTGACTTGGCAATTATAGAGACCAAGAAATCACTTGGCATTAAACACATCATACACACAGCGCAATTAGCACCTAATTTTTTATCAGTCAAAACATTATTTTCAGGTTTATCCCATTCTTAAATGATGATGTTCATTAACATACCTATGAGCATATAATAAGGAAACAAGTGCACATTTTACCTATTCAGGGAGATGCACAAATTTTACCACTGATTTCTATAACATGACTGATTACATATGACATAACTAACAAAGGCAACTAATATCTTCACTTCCAGATTCCTCTGAACAAATGTAAATAATTGATATGTCCAGCAGGATTATGATGCATTCCATGTTGATCAGTTCTAATGGATGTAGAACTAGAAGAGTATTGAAATGGTTAGAGGTTAGCAGACGTTTCTGTGCAGATGCTGCACATAGTAGAGCCATGTTTAAAAGAATTTTAAACCATGAACACCTGGGGTACATGTATGTTTATTGAAGAAATGGGAATATAAAAGGGACATACATTAAGACAGCATCACATTCATTATCAAATACTAATAGACACAAAACTCCACAATTTGTCAAATACTTAAAGGAATGAAGGAAAAATGCTTGAGAATGTGGACCGTGGCACCATTAATTCCTGCAGTGAAAAACTCAACAATAAAAGTGTAGTTCGGATACATACAAATTTTAAAATACACCATAATCTTGTCAGAAAAAGGCCATGTAATTTCTTCTGACACGCACTGTAAACAAGCAAGAAAAATAACAACAACATAAACAACAAACTGGCAACAGATTATAACCAACCAGCTCTTCATATTCCTTAGTGAGGATATTTATGGAAATATTCACTTTCTATACTTTCCTTAGTGCTCAAATCATTTAAAACACTTAATATGATGTATGTAGTAACGTGTCAGATGATAACACTGTAACCGTGGCATGAAGTGAAAGTCATAACACATGTGCCGACAAATAAAAGTCCTCCTCTCGCTGTACGTTCCCCGCTCCACAGATGTGACTCCAGGTTAATAACGTTGCTGTGCAGACAGTGAAGCTGAGATCATGTAGTGTAAAATGGATTTAAACTGGTGTGTATGATCTGGATCAAATGGGGTGTGTGTGATCAAGTGTTGTCTCATGAGCAGTCCTGTTGATGTTATTACTCTACTGTAGGATTCTGGCTTTGGTAGATGGAAGCCTTGTCCTTCAGAAGATCCAGACACAAACGACAACTCCAACTTCCTGTGTGTGAGAAACAAATGTAGCTGTTAATAACAACACAATTACCTGTGGACTAAAACACATCCTAGCACTAATCTCTGCAAGCAAATCAATATAATTACATCAACCTTAAGACATTACAAGCCACAGTGAGATCATTACGCATTAACAAAATGGAAATTACGTGACTTTTTTCTTTATCTAATTAAACGCCAACATACAGTACAGTAAGTGAATACATGTAAGGCAATGTACACTCAAATTCACTCCTATGGGCGATTAAGGGCAGACAGTTAACCTAAACTGCATGTCTTTGGGTTGTGGGAGGACATTGGTGCACCTGGAGGAAACCCAAACAAGCACATGGAAGACATGTATACTCCACACAGAAGGGCCAAAAACACTTGTTGGACAATGCCAACCACAACACCGTCATGTTAAATAAAGTTATGTACAATAATTTGACAATAATAATAATAATTATTATTATTATATTATAGTGATGCACAGACATATTCAAGCAAAAACAGTTTTTCCTTTATTGATGACGACAAAATAATAATAATAAAATAAAATAGTAATGTTAGCTGCACAGTTAGTGACACCAAGTGGCTTGACATCAAATTGAAACTATAAATCAGGGTTATTCAATTAATTTGGAGTGGGAAACGGGTCATGAAAAAAAATCCCAAATCAGGAGCCTAAGAAATATGGCTTGAAAAATCACATGAACTGCTACAGATGGAGTACAGTACAACACTTAAGTGTATATACTCTATTTTGCATACATTATGCACAATAACATTAGAGCATTGTACTGTATCAAAACATATAGGCCCAACACATTTCTACATTCAAATGTCAGTATACACTACGCTGAGTAATCAATCCAGGTGAGCCATATCACAGGCATTTAAAATTTATAACTAACAGTCTACATCCACTCAAGTGCACACAACTGTCCCAACAACATGAGTGTAATATGGTATTAAATAGAACTATAACAACATAAAAGAAATTAGTATTTTATCAAGACAAATTACTATTATAAATTACAATAATAATAATAATAATAATAATATAATTAAGTAAATGTCATGACAGAGAAGGAAAGCCTTTAACTATAATAGCAATGAAGTCAGGTGTATATGTTGTCAGAGTATAACACAGTGTAATATATAACAGTGGTGCAGATGCTGCAGAGTGACGAACGTGTGATTGAGTTTGAATGGTGTTCATGTATGAGAACGACAAGCCCCAAAATCTTCTGGTGGCAAGCATCGGAGCCAGTGTCAAAGTTAGCATGGGGCATCTTAAAATACCTTCTCAGATTATATATATATATTATATATATATATATATATATGTGTGTATTATTTTATTTTTACTTTTTAAAAGAAAAGATTAGCCAGCTAAAAGTGACGATACAAAGTGCTTTGCTCCACCAGTTGAATAGCCCAGCTATAGATATTTTTGGCCAGTTTCCTTGCCGAGCACTGCATGATGGACTAATGTTTTGCAATGTGTCTTAAGTGGTTTACCTTCTGGAGGGTCAGACATAGGAGGAGTGAGGCAGTACATATGATATCCTCTGTCGCAGTCATCACAGAACAGAAGCTGGTCCTGGATCAGCACAATCAGAAGAGGATACAGTCAATTGGGTGCATTAACGTGCGCATTACATGAACATCTGAATGCAAGATGTGCGGGGTGGGAGTGTGGGCGAGTGCATGAATAGGTCAGGAAACTCACATCATTCTCAGACGTGCCACAGACGTTGCAACATTTGCATTCAATGCACTGCCAGCGATACGTTTTTACTGCTGCCATCATCACTGCTGTGAACTGCAGGCAAGAAGGATGGCCTGAAATGAAAAAGAACATTGATCATATGGCTAAAATTTTACAAAATGCTACAGAAGTCCATAGTTAGAAATATGCGAGCACGAGGTTGCTTGTGAAAGGCAGAGACCTGGGGCCTGGGGGCTGGTAGGAGTAAGAGAGGAGAGAGAAACATTATACCTGAGCGTCCACAGTCAGAACAAGACACCAGCTCCTCAGACTGGCCTGTCTTCTGGTTCATGTTGGAGTCACCCAGGCAAAAATCACAGTAATCATTTGGCGGTGCCAAGCCATTGGGACCTTTCTTAGGAGCTTAGGACAAAGAAAACACTGATTAAAAGGTGTGTATGATTTAACAATTTACATTAAAATACACGTTGTATAAATTTGAATGAATGGAAATAGTTAACGATACTATAGTGTAGATTAGCAAGGGTTAGAAAAATCATGGGCAAATAAAAGCTTGAAATGTGTCACCACATCCATCAGCCAAACGTGGTAGAACTTGACATACTTTACAATGGATTAGTTTATTATGTGTAGTAATGTAGATCAGGGGTCTCCAACCCTGTTCCTGTTGAGCTAGCTTCCTGAAGGCTTTGGCTAAAAATCCTAATCATGCCCCAGCATCTGAAGTTGTTGCTCAGCTAAAAGAGGTGTTAGATTTGGGTTGGACTTTTCTTCCCGTCTTCATGATAAAACTATTACAAAAAAAAAAGGTCAAGACTTTTACACAATAATGTAGTAAATTGTGTTGCTAAATTGCACTTGAATGTTCAGAGGCCCAACACTGGCAGTTTGATGGGTTTTGATGGGATAGCTTCATCGCTTAACCACTCAGCTAGCCATACTTTACAAGATTTAAAAAAGCCTGATCCGTGTCTTCATTAGTGAAAGTGACTGCTAGTCCTCTTCTGCTTGTCCTGACCTCCTTCGTTACTTATTTATGCACCACAGTATAATACAGTACACATGATTAAACTATTAAACAGAGGTGTATAGTACACAAGTAGTATATTACATATGACTTAACTACTAAGTAGAGGTGATTAGTACACATGTAGTATAGTATAGTTGATTTAACTACCATGGAGAGAGGAATAGTATACATGTAGTACAATACAGATCTTCTGTATATTTGTATTCATATGGTCTTTAAATATTAGAAGTTGATGAGGAGCACCACTGAAATCATATGACCTATGAAACTTACTCTTGGTTTCCTCCTGTGGTGCAGGAGTGTGGACCTCTGGTTCCTCTTTTTCCTCTCCCTCTTCTTCAGCCAGGTGAGAATGGGTGTAGTGGTAACTTAGGCCTGGTCTATTCTTATAGCGTTTTCCACAGACTACAGACAAGGCATACATGTTAAAAGAAATATGGGACAACATTACAAAAATCACACAACACACTACAGCAATGCAACTTACTATCACAGGCATATGGTTTATCACGATCTTCCAGAGCAGCTGCAGCAGCTTCTGTTTTTTTCTTTCCATTTCCAACCCCGCGACCCTAACAGACAGAAAACGTCAGCTCACTGTGTTGCTGGGAAATATAAATAAGGCTGCAGTGTGTCCGGTGTCAGCTACCTTAGATTTTCCTTTCCGTCTTTTTGGGGTCTCCTCCTCAAAATCATCATCATCTAGATCATCTAGATAGTCTTCAGGTTCTAGGATTCTCTGAGAAAACAAATTAAGTATATCAGACTCTCACTAAAAAAAATCAACAAACATGCAAAAGCATGAAGCTACCACTCAGAAACTGTCTCGGGGCATTTTCACACTTTGCCTGATTGCTTAAAGCCACATCCGGATTGAATCCAAGCAGATTTTTCTGAAATTTACATGAAATGTTCTCAACTGAGAAGCCACTCTACTGTGTTAGATTTAAGGTCTATGATGAAAACCCAGGTAAACCTTTTCCCATGCAACATTATACACAATTTTCTCCAGTTTCAATAAAGTATTCTGAGCCTTAATAGCTCCTCCCAGGTGATATTGAAGTGTTCCCAGGCCTTTTAAAAGTCTTTTCATCAAAACAAATCCTGCCTACATGCCTTTTTTTAGTTGTTTGTGATGTAATTATATTATAACATTGTTATTTTCTATTATCTGCTATTGTTCTATTATTATAATATTGTTGTTATCTATACATCCTATATATTATCTTATCCATATATCGAAATCTTATACAATAATATGTATATACCTTATTTTATCCACTATTAACTACAAATTCTAATTCTGTGATGTTAATTATGTACATATCCTCATGCTGCAGTCAGTCACTGTTCCTCCCATCCATAGCCCTGGCTTTATTACACTTCAAATTGTTTCTGTATATATTTTCAGTCTGTCTTAGTATCCATATTTCCATATTTATAGCCTTTACATATTTAGATAACTTCTATAATGTTGCTGTCTCCACTGCTGAAAAGCAAGAATGTCTCCTTAGAGAATCAATAAAGTACATCTATCTATCTATCTATCTATCTATCTATCTATCTATCTATCTATCTACCTATCTATCTACCTATCTATCTATCTAACCACCCATCAATCAATCTTGAGGAAGTAATCTGATAAGTATTCTCTTTCACTCACTCATTTTCTAAACGGCCTAATCTTATTAGGGTTGTGGTGAGGTTGGAGCCTATCTCAGCTGACACTAAACAGCTTCTTGCCTTAAGGTGGTGATAAGTATTCATCATCACACTATTACCACAATAGGGAATTTCTCTTTGCCAAAAAGAGACTTGGCAGTGGGTGTCATTATCAACTACATACCTTTCTTATGCGTGTGGATCCACTGTGGCTACTAGCCCCAGCGGTGCCTGTGATGTCCGCCAGACTCTGGTCTTCCTCTGGGCCCCTGAGTTCCGGAGCTGCTCTCTTATCGATGGGTTCTCCTTTTAGCAAAGCTTCCAGGCTGCTGCCATCCAAAGGACCTATCCCATCTTTTTTCAATCCCAATTCAAGGTCTGCTTTAAGAGAGAAGGTAAGGCATGTGGAAAACTAGGTGCTTTTTAAAACTGCACATAGGATAAAAAAAAGCTTAGACGGATTACCTGTTTTGATCGGGGGGAAAACCAAAGCAGGATCCTCCGGTGGATGCGCTGCCCTTCTCTTCTTTCTCCAGCGACGGGCAGGGTATGTGTATAACTGTCCTGGTGCTACACCTTCTCAAGAACAAAGAAGGGAGCAGGTAAAAAAAAACAGTGACAACGACTGAGACTGTTGGGTATTTGGATAAACAAAAGCTTATTAAACCTGCACTCCGGTGCCTTTTCTCCATCCAGATGTAGCAGTTGCTCTGAGCCACACCAGTCTGGGAGTCAAGGAAAGGCATCAGAACGCTTCTCTCTGCACACAGCCGGGCATTGTAGCTGTGGCACTGCTCCATGGCATCTCTGTAATACTGCTCTCCCATCCTAACACACAAAAGTTTGAGAGGAGTTGCAAGAGAGAAAGAAACAAGAGCATGGAATAACAACTACTTGTTTCAGAGTGGAGCGGGTTTTTTTGGCGAGCGTTAACCGGTTATTCGAGTAAATACACCACTAACAAACATTAGCTAAAGCTACACAAACAAGAAAACGTGTTCAACACAAGCATATTTTACATAAACTTCAACGTGCTGATAAGGATTTTAAACCAATAACGGATAAACACAGGCTGTACAGTACCAGTGGTTAGCAACTGTACAGCTAATAAGGTAACGTTGCTTGGAAAACAATGAATGGAAACGGTTAGCAACCCACTGCTTAAACCGCTACATTAATTCAACTCAGTTATCTCTCACTAACAAACAACTTGGCTGTAATGATTCAAGAGTAAACCTGTTCGAGCCGCAGATACGCACTTAACCAGCGAATATCTGTTTTACCGAGTGAAAAAAAATCTGTAAATCAACTCACACTTTAACAACATTCTCAACGGCCGCCGCCATTTTTTGATGTAAGTGTCGTGATGTGCACTGCGCATGCGCGCCACATAAACGACGCCAGATGTTCTTCACATCCCCCCGAAACCTTCCTCAACGCAAACACATCCCAGATTGCTGTGCTTTTGTCTTTGAGCAAAGACCCCCCTATCAACCAACTGCTCCGCAGATCAGTACAGTTTCATCCAATTGTACCACATTAAATCCCAAACAGGGATTTAGAAACAAGAAATGTATCCGGAGTATTGAAAATAACATCATGAACAAGAAAAAAAGAAAAAAAAAAAAACACTGCAGTGCGTTTTATTGGAGCGTATTCAGTCTCCGTGGCTTTTGTTGAAATGAACCCCCTGTTTAAAACAAAACACAAACAAAAAAGGGACAATCTGATGTCGATTTCTGATTTGAGTTAACGTATCCCTACATTTTAGCTTTCCCTTTGTTAGAATGTTCTACTCCAAACTACACTACATGTAAATAGAATGATTTTCATCTACTCCCCCAAAAAAATATTTCACAGTCTACTTGGTGTTTTCTCATAAATCTTGAGTGACAAACGCGAGTAAACATAGAGCCAGTAGGATGATATAACGGTGGTCTAAACTTAGACTAAACTGGGTCTTTCTGCGGTGGCTAGAAATAATGAAATACATCTCGGTGCAAGTCATTTTCAGCTTTATTTTTGTTCTGGGAGAGCATTAAAACACCTCACAATATCCTATACATGACTTTAAATATGACAACACATGCTGAGCTATTATCTGCAGTCAGAACTCGGTTCTGCCGAAATACTGTACAGCCGCGCTGCCTCTGCAAGCACGCGCGCGTCCGCCATTTTCTCCAGCGTGTCGAGCTTTATGGGATCAAGTGGTGCTCGTTTATGTATTTGTTGTCCCTAATCGAACACCTTTAGAATTTTATACCATATTTGGTATGTTCGCAAAAATATATATTTCTACACAAATACGATGAGTGCCTCGAACACACTGTTTAGGACTTAACTGCTCGCGCTCCGATGGAACAGGGTACGTGTGACGTGATGGTGACGACATATGCAGTCGCTCCGCCTATACACCCGTCGCCATTTATTCTGGGCTACAGACCGCCATTTTAGATCATTCGCTCTCTCGCAACAAGAAGGTGAAAATGGAGATCAAGAGCCAACTGTGTAAGCTTTTTGTCGGTGGACTCAACGTCCAGACGACCGACGAAGGTCTTCGCGCACATTTTGAGCAGTTTGGGACACTGACCGACTGTGTGGTGGTACAAAACCAGCAGTTGAAACGCTCGCGCTGTTTCGGCTTTGTGACCTACAGCACCCCGGAGGAAGCGGACTCCGCCATGGCCGCTAGGCCTCACGTGCTGGATGGTAACAACGTGGAGCTGAAGAGAGCAGTGGCTCGGGAAGACGCGGGGAAGCCGGAAGCCCTCGCGAAGGTGAAGAAAATCTTCGTGGGTGGCCTTAAAGACGACATCGAGGACCAGCATCTGGTCGACTGTTTTTCTCAGTTCGGTGCCGTCGAAAAGGCCGAGGTGATCACAGACAAAGAGACCGGCAAGAAGCGTGGCTTCGGCTTTGTGTACTTCGAGGACAACGACGCGGCCGATAAGGCTGTCGTGCTCAAGTACCACAACATCAACGGACACAAAGTCGAAGTGAAGAAAGCTCTGACCAAGCAGGAGATGCAGAGCGCCGGGGGTCGCGGCGGCGGTGGCGTCCGCGGAGGTAGAGGAGGAGGCGGCGGAGGAGGCCGCGGCATGGGAAGACCCCAAAATGGCTACGGCGGAGGAAGAGGCGGTGGCTACGGAGGCAACTACGGCGGTGGCTACGGAGGCAACTACGGTGGTGGTGGCGGCTACGGCGGAGGAAACGACGGAGGCTACGGAAGCGGTTATGGAGGTGGCTACGGCAGCGGGTATGGGGGCGGCTACGGGGACCAAATGGGAGGCTACGGCGGTGGCAACGGCTACAATGATTTTGGCAGCGGCTACGGCCAGCAGGCCTCGGGCTACGGCCCCATGAAAGGTAATTACTCGGGCAGAAGCAGCGTTCCTTACTCCCGAGGTAGCGGCGGTGGCGGCGGTTACGGAGGCAGGGGGGGTTACGGAGGCCCGTATTAAAGAGTGGGTTTTATAGGTAAAGATCCTCCTTACCCCGGGACAGTGAATTTAGCACATCGATATACAAGAATCTTCAATCTTACCCATTCCTAACAAAAATCTGTAGAGTAACGGCGTTTACAATTACAACACAGTGATCACCTTCATCTTATCCTCCTCCCTAAGATACTAGGCGGAGTTTCCACCAGACATATAGGACTCTCACTCCGGATCCTTACTCTAGGACTCTGGCAGGGATCAGGTTACCTGTCGTAATCCCTTTTTTATTATTATTTTAAATCAAGATTTGTTTTCATTTTGAGTTAAGACTAGTACACTTTCTTGTTAGTCTAGGCATGTTTATTTTTCCCTTATAGATTATGTATTGTACTGTGTATTTTACTTTTTTATACTTAAGTGTTAAATATGGGACTTTTTTTTTGATCAACTAGCCATGTTAATTCCCAAGAACTCGACCTGCTTTAATTAACTCGGCATGTTGGTCATTAGGATGGTCACCAGGCTGGGTGCGACCCCCGCCTCAGAGGTCACGTGTCCTTTGGCCGCTCATCGCACACAGACGCGCAGCTTCCAATTAACACCATGTTAAATAGTCGAGTGGTTATCATGAACATTGTCCTAGATGTTAACAGTGAACTTGTCTCGTAGGTTTTGGTCTAGTTTGTTCCCTGCTTCAGTTAAAAAAAAAAAGAAGAAAAAGACGACTTCCTTTAAAATGCTGTCCTATTGTATAACTGCTTAAAAGTTATTGCCCTTATTAAATGTTTATTTCAGTTCCAAGCACGCTGTATGTATTTCTATGAATAAAAAGTTCTTACTCTATTAGCCGTTGTCTTCACTAGATGAGCTTTTATTAGATGGTAGACTAAACCAGTGAGTTTAGTTCGCATCTCAGTGACTAGTGCACCACAGCACACGGTCACGGGCCCAAGGTGTCTTTGCGCTCTGACCCTTCAGATGAGTGGGGAAATTTAAAATCTCCCCAACTGTCAAAATAAAATAAGGATATGTTGTCTTTACTGTAAAATATGTTTAGAGCTTTGTTCCAGTACTTTTAGTCCTCATATAAGGCGGATCTATACCTTAGCTGTGTCCACTACTACATCATTGGATTCTCCAGAGGTACGCCAGAGCTGTAGAAACCCAGCTGAAAGCCCATAGGATATTCACACCAGGTTTCAGGTTTGTAGAAATGCTTTATACATAAGACATCACACCGTATGGCTCCACCTGGAATGACTTGACCTCTTTACATCGGATATTTGTTAGATGATCGAGCATCGTGCATGCAATTTAACCTGCAACATATATTTTTAATAGTACTCAAAATTAACTTAAATCATGTGAATGACCGAGGTGGTATTTAGAATATTGTTTGGTTCTGTGTGTGTGAAGCTGTGGCTATATTCGTCTGTAGTTTGTCTTGATCCAATATTTTAGGCAATTTTCAGTTTTAAGGCCATACCGGAGTGTGGGGCATAGTTCCTGTTTACTTGATGCATTAGTTCCAGATATTAATGACACCAAATGCAAGGAGAGCAGCATTATTAAGCAAGGTTTGTGGCTTCAGTTATTTACCTTTACATCTTATCAATTCCCCTTCCCTCATCATCTCGGTGTCATGCTTGTGTGTGTCCCTGTACATTTATTATACACTGAGGACTTGGATATTTGTTACACTGTAGCTTTCAGTATTTCTACCAAGTCCTGGTCTGGACTGTAGAGGACTGGGAGAACAAGAGACTTAAGTTTGCATTATACCTCCCATTATTTAATGGAAGCTATAATGCCCTAAAGGGATAGTGGAGAATGGGTTGGGTAGGTTTTTTAAGAAACTGTGCTCATCCTCATTAAGGAAAATAACACAAATTTTTCCCTTCTGCAGAAAAGACAAAACTGATGGAGTTTGGTAATTCCTCAGTTTTGGGCCCAGCTGGATGAATTGCTGAAGTGGTTGGCACTGAATAGATTTCAAGTAAGTTCCATTCATAAAATAATAGCCTTTATACATTAAGCAATGTTCTAATGTTTTAAAACAGGATAATGTTATCATTTCCCCCCTCTGTTCTTTAAAGCAAGGGCAGTCTTTGGAAGGCACTTGCTCCCACCCACATGCAGGACATGTAGGATAGTGCAGGGCACTGGTGAGTGTTTTTTTGCCTAAAACCATCGTCTTTGCTTTAGTTCTTGCTGTACTGGAAAATCAAGAAACTCAGGACCTGTTAGAATGCTATATTACAGTCTATGAAAGGATCTGTTTTTGCTCCAAGTGGAAAATTTACTGTTTTATTGACTTTCAGTTTCTTTGTTTCTTTGACAGACCACACCTGGTAAGCAATGTGTCCATGGAGGTGAAGGATGGTGAACAATGTGATGAAATCCCCTCCTCCAAGTTCTTTTGTACTTCAAGCAATAAAAGATGGGAACAAGTTCGGTGTCAGTGTTGTTTACTGGGATGTTAGTTTCATTGCTGCTTAATTATTTAGGCTGTTCTGTACTGTTCAGAACAACACCCACCTGATTTTGAATTTGTATATCCTCAACCTGCCTGTGCTCTGCAGCATAACCAGGTTTGCATTTGAGAACCCGCCCAGCCACCCCACCCCCCTTTAAGTTGTGCTTAAGATTCATTATTGGTGCATAAATTCATACTATGGGAATAGATATGGGGGAACTATACTACACTGACCGATTACTCAGAGACTAAGAGTAACACATCAGTGGTAAATGTGTGCTTTTTTTTTTTTTGTACTGCCTCCCCCACTGGAGGTTACTTATCCTGAAAGGCTTGGACTATGTATGCGGTTTCCTCTTAATTCCATGAGAGTAAGTTAAACAGTGCTGGCCTCAAGGCTTTGAAGTGTTCCAACCAATTGTCTTCATACATTTTTCTTGGAGCTGTAAGTGCTCAGTACAGGTACCTGCTGTCCAAGTGGATAAAGCATGAATTTATCTGCCAGTGTACACCAGTTCAATGATGGTTAATGGATCAAGCTTTGGATTTTTTTTTCTCTTTTTGTCGTGAATGGATAGCTTGCATTCATATATATTTGTCCTATTCTAATGTGAATTACACACACTTTATCCATGTATCATGTTAGTGTAATACTCTAGTGTCATGTTTGGTTTAAACATTTTGTCAAGAATATTTAACTGATAATTCTATTACCAGAACTAGAGTGAAGTGTGTGAAACAGGACAAAAGTCATTATGGGATTGGACTGATAAACTAAGGTCAACCATATACAATTTATTCTACAGATTGTGGGGCCAAGATAAGTTCTATATATATATATATATATATATATTAGTTGTATAAATAATTTCATCTTTGAAACTGCATGTTTGTAGTGGACAGAAGAATAATTACAATTGTAAAAAGTTTAATTAATAAAAATACACAGTAAAAATAAATCTCACCATAATTGAAATCAAAAGTCTAAATGTGGCAAAAGCCCACCTACCACAGCATTGCTTCTATCTAGGATGATTTCCCAAATTAATTAAGGGCATCACTCAAGGTGCTGTGAGGCTTCTTTCATCATAGATGACCTGCTTATCTAAGAACAATTCAAGATTCCTCTTGATCACTGCTTGTGTTCATTAGTCTTTTTCTGTGACATCACCTCTTCATCCTCAACAGTCCTCTTCTGTGACATCACCTCTTATCTGCAACTTTTTACATTTTATTTTCATCTTTTTTTAATTTTATGGTAAAAGCTCACTCTTAACATCTCTCTTTTTCTTCACTTCAACTTCACTTATTTCAGCTTTTCATGTTAGGGGTTGCGACAGCATCATTCTTATACATCCTGTTCTGACCTCTGCATCCCTGTCTGTGACACCAGTCATCTGTATGTCCTCCCTCACCACATCCAAAAATCTCCTCTTTGGTCTTCTTTTACCAGCTCCATCCTTCACATTCTTCCACCAAGAAACCCTTCAGCCCATACTAATATGCTGCAGCATTCAAATGACTGGTAAAAATTGGTCTAAAGAATGCCAACAGAATGTTTCCCACACTACTGCATTGGGGCAACATGTTGGCACTGACCGCCGCACACAAGGCCTGGGTTCGATTCCCGTGCTCGGGTGTTTCTGTGTGGTGTTTGGATGTTCTTCCCCTGTTTATTTGGGTTTTCTTTGGGTACTCCGGTTGCCCCAAATTAACCCTAGGTGGGAGTGTAAATGGTTGTGTGTGTGTGTTGATCCTGCGATGGTCTGGCGAGCTGTCCAGGGTGTACCTCGCCCTTCTCAAGGTCTATTCATCAGATGGCAAGGTGGCATAGTGGTTATCACATAGTGGTATCTATAGTTATCACAGTAACAAGGTCCTGGTTTCCAGTACCAGGCTCGGTGAGGCCGTTTCTATGTGGAGATTGCATGTTTTCCTTGTGCTTGTATGGGTTTCTTCCGGGTACGCTGGTTTCCTCCCACAGTCCGAAGAAAACTGGCCTAATGCCAAATCGTCCCTAGGTGTGAGTGTGTATGGTTGTGCGTGGGTTGGTCTTGTGATGGTCTGGTGAGCCATTCAGCATGTACCCCGCCTTCGCCCAGTGTTGGCTGAGATAGGCTCCAGCCTCCCAGCGACCCTGATGGGGCTAAAGTGGTTCAGCAAATGAGTGAGGAAGGACATTTGGATGGATTTCAGGAATAAAGTAATTTTGCCATTTTACACTGCTTACGACAGCGAATAAGAGTGAGTTTTGTATATATTCACAGAAGGTGTGCAGTTTACCGACCTGCCAGTCCCAGTAAAGCCAGGATCACGTTAGTGTGTTACCTGGCAACGGATGTCTCGGCACTGATTGGACGATGCTGAGCATGAGACCACCGAGAGAGAGAGAGAGAGAGAGAGAGACCTCAGACTTGACTTTCAGCATGTAAACAATATTCAGCTTTCATCCCGCCCCACTGAAACATCAAACAAATTAACCTACGGTCAGCTGCACTTCTCGTAACTCTGATGGAAAAACCTCTCACCGTTCATAACGAAACGAAGAGCGCGATGAACGAGTGGTTATGAGGCGCGAGCCGCAGCCGGTTGAACGGGAGAGCTAGCTAGCTTTAGCAAACCTGCCACCGTTAGCCGCACTGCTAGTGTTCAGGAAATAATGGAGTTTGTCGGGTAAGTGCTCATGCAACCGTTTTTTATTTACTCTTTAGGATGTAAATATTTAGATAAAATCATAAACGACACAAACCACTGCCCGCAAACAAGACACTAGTTAGCACGAGGTGATAACATTGCAATGTTAGCCAAACTAGCTAACCTTGTGGTGTTTACAACATTGTCCAAGTTAATACATGGCTTTTTTAAAAAACGAATTTAATTTTAATGTCTATTTTGAACATAATACAAGCTAGTTTTTACAAAAATAAACTATTTAAATAATTCTAGCCATGAATGAAAAATGAACAGCTAGACATCACTTGGTCCAGTTGATTTGATGGTTGTTTATAAGGACTTGACAACATTGAAGGTCTGGCAGATCTTAGGTACACTGTCGTCAGTGTTCAGCAGTAACCCAGAGTAAACCATGCATTGTATATAATTCTGTTTTCTCCCACCTTACTTAAGGTTTAATGATTAACTGATGGGTAAGATCAAGAGTGTTTAAGTGAGCAGAGGATTTCACTAGGAGTAGTACTGAGGACTGAGAGGATGTGTGATGTATTCATCCTGATGCTTGGGGCATTGTGAAATTGTAACTCATCTTCTGTCACTCTAAATTGCCCCACATAGATACCCTAAAGATTTCTCCCAAATTGCTCCCTGCGTTGAAGGGCAGCCATGTTCTAAAACTTGTGACAGAACGGTTGCTGGTTTGAATCCCGCGACTGGCAAGAAAAAATCCATGGGCAATGCACCTAACCGTGCATGCAGGTTTGCTGCCTGGTGTTATAACAGGGATATCTCACTCACTCATATGCCGGTTGTGGGGAAGCTAGAGCCTATCTTAGCCTACATTGTGTGAAGGCAGGGTTTACCCTGGTCATCGCAGGGCAACACACATCCAACCATTTATCCATACTTAGGGACGATTTTAAACATCCTAGTGCTAATTAGGGTCATGGGTAGGCTGGCACCTATCTCAGCCGACCCTGGGTGAAGGTGGGATACACCCTGAACACACCGACAGGCCGTTACAGGGACAACACACATACAACCATTCAAGTCAAACCCAGAACCTTTTTTCTGTGAGAATGTGTTGACCACTATGCCACTGTAAAAGTATAAAGTTTAGCACTCAAAGTAGGTACTGTAACCATAGCAAGTAGGTTATGGGTTTTAATCCTGTGTCTGGCAAGGACCATTTTCTATGAATTTTGTAGGTTTTCTTTGCACTTGCATGGGTTTCCTCTGGGTATTTCAGTTTCTTTCCAAAGGTTCAAAGACGTGCACATTAGGTCAGTTGGCTACTCTTAATTGCCCATAGTTGGGAATTTAAGTGTGGATCGTTGTTTGTGTTTGTGTCTATGTTGGCCCTGCAACAGACTGGTGACCTGTTTAGGGTGTACCCTGTCTTTCACTCAAAAGTCAGCTGGGATTGATTCCATCTTCCCCCATGATCCTGCTGGATAAGTGGTATAAATAAGTACAGGATGGCTGTGGCTTTATTCCCTTTGTGATCTGCTACTAAAATCCCAAACATTATGATGCTCATTCTGAAAATTATTCTAACACACTTAGTTTTGATGTCGCCGAATACACAGCTAAGGTAATATGAGCATGATTTCACGGTTTTATCATGTCCGAATCAAAGAGTTTTTCCTTGTAATCTTCATCTCTAGTTGGCTCATTAGGAATCAGAAACTAACAAACGAACCCATTTATGTCAATCTTCTTTGTGACATAGTGACTAGTGCATATTGTTAAAAATATTTGATATTGAAAAAATGTTATTTGTTTGACTGTAATTATGACACTGTTTGTTCCAGGAGCCAAGCCCCATCCGGGACCATGGTGGAGTTAGCCGAGGATGTGAGAGATCAAGGGATGCACACCTGCAATCACCTGCACATGAGGAAAGCATTTAAGATCATGAATGACCTGAGAAGGTTAGTGCATTGATTTAAGTTGGGATTTTTAATGTTATATTATGTATTGTTGATTTTCTGAGTCATAATTCAGAAAATATTGTACTGTTCGTGTATTTAAACTTTAATTACAGTTATAGTGTTTTCAATTCTGGTTTCTCTGAACAGTGAAAAAGGAGGGAAAGAACTAAACAAAGATTCCTGTGTTCTGAATATTGTTTTTCCTGTTCTGTCACACTTTAAGTCATGAAGAGCTGCCAGTAGCAGAACTTCCATGTGGATCACCATGCCCTTCTGGTGTTCATGTGTGCCAGCCACAGAAAACCCGATGAGGCAGCCATGTCACTGAGTTGATTTTGATTAGCTGTTATGCCTCGTTGACAGGCAGCATTGAGAAAAAAATAACTGATTTAGTATTAACAAAACTGAACACCCCTAAAAAAAAAATGGTGCTCATACACCATTGATCAGACTCGCACAGAATAAATACGTATGATATAACTATTGTAAGCAGATAAATCTTAAGGTTAATAAATGTTCATAGAGCAAATGCTGAAGGTTGACAGAAGACGAGCTCATAAAACTGATACTTGAAGTAATTGAAAGCGGAACTCTGGGAGTGAATGGAAAGCCGTGCTTGGACACCTAAATTGTGCACGTCATGGGGTCCTCTGGGACCAGGCTTGGGAAACCCTGATTTTAAGATTTCATTCAATTCCAATTAAAGAACGAACTGTACACTTACAAGTATCAAGGATTAAAGGTGCTCATTCACTAGTGAGTAATGATGTTTAATCTTCCATTATCAGTTTATTTTGGCTGAATACCAAAGTTTTCCAGCAAAACCACCACAACTCATGGACTTGGTATTTCTCATTCACCCCTTTTACATTGTTTTTGGTTCTGTGTCTGTCTACAATAACAATAACCAGAAAAATTCCTCAAGAAATTTTGCGATGTGGCTGCAGCTGCTGGCAGAAAATTTGTGAAAACTGGCATGCTGAACACTGAAAAATACCTCACGGTTTACACAGGTTTCTAAGTAGCTGTGGCAAAACAGGTGGTAATAAATTAAAGAATCAAAGCATTTATGCTTGAACTGTAACTATTATTGTGGGTTTTAAGCAAAGGGCTGGGTCCAAAAAAATATCCCAAATGAGGGAAGGAGAGCAGATACCTCAAAAAGATATTGGTATGTGGCAAAGGGAGGTGGGGTCTCTGTGGGTGTCCAATCCAATTGTGGTCAGCTGATAATTCCAGGTATCTAACAGTTTTATACATCCCCTGGCAAAAATTGTGGAATCACTGCACCTCGAGGATGTTCGTTCAGCTCTTTCACTTTGTAGTAAAAAAACAAACAAATCACAGATGTGACAAATGTTTTTGGTTTAAAAGCTGTACATTTTCATTTTGCAAAATATACATCAACCTAATTAAATTATACTGAAAACGTT
This sequence comes from Porochilus rendahli, assembly GCA_039654305.1. NCBI lineage: Eukaryota > Metazoa > Chordata > Actinopteri > Siluriformes > Plotosidae > Porochilus > Porochilus rendahli. Next base: position 41,996,326 of record JBCNYG010000022.1, on the reverse strand, counting down.
GTCTTTTACAGCAGGAAGATGCTCTGTGATGTGCTGCTGGTAGCTGGTGAAGAGGAGATTCCTGCCCATAAAGTTGTGTTGGCTTCCTGTAGCCCCTACTTCTGCGCTATGTTTACAGGTTTCCTTCTTTTAGTCACAACAACTTATATTAAGGTTTACAGAGGGCAGGTTTTTGTAAATGGATATAATCCACTTATGATAAAATATACCGTAAGACAATCACAGGACCTGCACTATGTGTACAATTATTAGGCAAGTGATTATTTTGACCATATCATTTTATCCATAATTTCCAACTTCAAGCTGTATAAACTTGAATGCTTATTGGATTTAATGCATATCAGGTGATGTGTATTTGTGTAATGTGGGAGGGTGTGGCCTAAGGAGATCAACACCCTATATCAAGTTGTGCATAATTAGGCAGATTCTTCTAAAAGAAATGGGCCAAAAAAGAGATTTAACTGACTCTGAAAAGTCAAAAATTGTAAAAAGTTTCAGAGGGATGCGGTTCTCTTGAAATATCCAAAATATTGGGGCGTGATCATGGAACCATCAAACATTTTGTTTGATAGTTTAGTTTGATTCAAATAGTCAACAGGGTCGCAAGAAACGTGTCGAGAAGAAAAGAATTAACCACCAAAGATTTGAGAAGAATCAAACATGAAGCTACCAGGAAGCCATTTTTCTTCAGTGCTGCCAAATTCCACAACTGCAACCTACCTGGAGTGTCAAGAAGTACGAGGTGTTCAGTTCTCAGAGACATGGCCAAGGTAA
>JBCNYG010000022.1:41972320-41995452 GCA_039654305.1 Porochilus rendahli | reverse complement strand
AGGGTTTCAGAAGGATGTAGTACTCTTAAAATTTCTAAGATATAGGGGCGTGATCACAGAACCATCAAACGTTTTATTGCACATAGTCAACAGGGTCGCAAGAAACGTGTCAAGAAGAAAAGACGCAAATTAACCACCAAAGATTTGAGAAAAATCAAACATGAAGGTACCAGGAACGCATTATCCTCCAGCTGCCACATTCAACAACTACAACCTACCTGGAGTGTCAAGAAGTATGAGGTGTTCATTTCTCAGAGACATGGCCAAGGTAAGAAAGGCTGAAATCCAACCACCTCTGAACAAGACACATAAGTTGAAATGTCAATAATGGGCCAAGAAATATCTGAAGCCAGATTTGTCAAAGGTTTTGTGGACTGATGAGACGAGAGTGACTCTTGACGGACCAGATGGATGGGCCCGTGGTTGGATCAGTAACGGACACAGAGCTCCACTTCGACTCAGACGCCAGCAAGGTGGAGGTGGGGTACTGGTATAAGCAGGTATTATTTAAGATGTGCTATTTGGACATTTTCGGGTTGAAAATGGATTCAAAATCAACTCTCAGACCTACTGCCAATTTTTAGAAGACACTTTCTTCAAGCAGTAGTTCAGGAAAAAGGCTGCATCTTTCAAGAAGACTTTGATTTTTATGCAAGACGACGTTCCATCACAAGCATCAAAGTACCCAACTGCATGGCTGGCCAATAAAGGCCTTAAAGATGAAAAACGAATGACATGGCCCCCTTCTTCACCTGACTTAAACCCTATTGAGAACTTTTGGGTCCTTCTTAAGCAGGAGATTTCCAGTGAAGGTAAACAGTACACCTCTCTGAACAGTGTCTGGGAGGCTGCGGTTGCTGCTGCACAAAAAGTCAAGAAACTGACTGGCTTCGTGAATGGAAGGCTTGTGACTGTTATCGAAAAGAAGGGAAGCTATATTGGTCAATGAGTGTTTTTTTTTTTTTTTTACCAGAAATGCTTATTTGTAAATTTTGTTTTTGAAAATAAACAAGTGAGATGGAAAATCTTTGTTTTTCCTTTAGTTGCATAATAATTCTGCACACTAATAGTTGCCTAATAATGGTGTACATATAGATATTCTCTTAAGAAAGCCCAAACTTCACTTTCACTACTTAAATGTTCAGGTTTGAGGGATTGTTAACATTTTGGATTGAGCAAGAGCACTGTATAGTTGTACAATAACAATCATTCCACAAAAACACAACTTGCCTAATAATTGTGCACACAGTGTATATAGGGCCTATTGGTTACATCATTCATTCTTTGTGACAGATGTACCTTGCACTCTGTGCGAGCCCCTCTTGTCAATTCTGCTTTATGTTTGTGAATTGTCTTGTATAACTTTGAATGATGCCAGAATGTTGTCAGCTAATACTGTTTTCACTGTGTTTAGGGGAAATGAGTGAAAGTAAGGCTACATATGTTGAGATAAGGGACATGGATGGACAGACTCTCAGGAAATTGGTGGACTATATTTATACAGCAGAGGTTGAAGTAACGGAGGACAATGTGCAGGTTGGTAGAAGCAGTTTTCCCTGAGAACATCAATAAATATGGGGTTATGTGTCTCTAATTGTGAAATAGAGTTGTTTTTTCCCTATAAATCTTTGTGTTAGTCATGTTGAAATATGCTTGTGTTTTCTTTCTCCGTCTTCTCTGGCTGGATCTGTTTGAGAAATGTGTTTCCTCTCTTTTTACAGGGGAAATGTGTAAAGAGAAAGGGAAAGTCCTGCCTTTGTTTACCACTATTGTCTTTTGAGTTGATTTTTTGGGGAAGTCAAGGGGCATCAGACCCTGTTTATGGGGTTTGGGGGCATTTTGTGGAACTGATTGTTGGTATTAGGAGGAGAACATTTCTGTGGAGAAGTTTTTCTAAGAGCCATGTGCAATTTCTGTGTTATTCATCTACATTATAAGGCACCAAAATCCGGTTATTGGTGTTTGGAGCTGATTCATACAATGTGTAACATGTCTGAGCAGGTGCTGCTGCCGGCAGCCAGCTTACTGCAGCTAATGGAGGTGAGACAGGTGTGTTGTGAGTTCCTACAGGCCCAGCTCCACCCTTCCAATTGCCTGGGCATCCGTGCCTTCGCTGACCTGCACACCTGCACTGACTTGCTCAGTCAGTCCCATGCCTACGCTGGTGAGTTGGCAAACTGTGTGCATCCTGCATAAGCATGTCTGAATAGAGCTGAAGAACATATAATTGTGGAATTTTGTGTGTATATGTGTGTTTTGTGGTGTTCAGAGCAACATTTTACTGAGGTCATGCTGGGAGAAGAGTTCATGAGTCTTTCCCTGCAGCAGGTGTGCAGTCTCATCTCCAGTGACAAACTGACTGTTTCTACTGAAGAGAAGGTAACCGTTATTTCTGTTTCCTCACTCACAAGCGTTATCTTATCAATACAGTGTGATCTGTTCACTGATCAAATTCACCGTCCTGATGAATGCAGTGTCTAATGCATTTAAATTGAATACTTGATGTGAAGCTGCAGTTCAGTGTGTGTTCTGTCTGCTTTCTAGCTTATCCAGCATTAACAGTTTCAGCAGTTTGTGCTACATTAACTCTTCTGTTGGATCAAAGTACTAGCCTTCACTCCACACATCATCAATGACTCTCAGACACCCATGACACCTTTACCAGTGCGAGCAGAGCAGAGCAATTTACAATTGTTCCAAGACTGACAAATCACCTAAAGTCTTTGTGAAGACCTAAAGTGTCAGAGTTTAAGTACGAAATCACTAAAGGAAAAGCATGCTCTGTAACCATGTGGAGTTTTAGTATATAGTTCACTGGAACTTACGAAAAGCATCCTATATCATAATGTTTATGGTATGTTTTCCATTCTTAAACTATAGATAGAACACAGGGGTCCAGACGCTTCTGCCTAAAGGACAATGTCATGGTATGCCAATATAGAACAAGCATAGCAAATTTGAAGGCCCCAGCTCCAGCATGCAATTTCTGGAAACTACAGTGGGACGGAGAGACGGAACCAATTTTTTTATCTCCAGAGGGGCAGGAGCTAACAAAAAAAAATAATGATCACACTACCTGCTTCATCACAATTCTCATGTGCACTTTGTGATGGCATTGTTTTGAAACTCAAACTTTGAATATTAATTTGAGAATCATGATTGAGGGGGATAGTCAGTATTCAGTGTTGGAAAAATGGAAATAACCAAAACAGATATTTACTTTTTTATGGCTATTGTAGACTTCATAAAGTATGCCCAAATTCCTTTGTAACATTTAAGAAGTCTGTGATGCAACCCGTTCTCCCTCAGCTTAATGTCTGTCTGTCTGTCTGTCTGTCTGTCCACAGCTGTTTACCGAGCACTAACTAAAAAACATCATCGATCATCACCATTTTTGATGTAGACATTAGGTCTGTGTAATTACACAAACCTATCGATTTTTGTTGTAGTCCATTATCCAATATGAACTCATAAATACCATCACCGAATATCATAGTTTTTGGTATGGATGTTCGGATTGGGTGCTTTAGAAAGTCAATCTTTTCAGTTGCATGGGGTTTTTTAGTTTGGTAAATAAAATCTTTTCTGCACTCCGAACTCACTTCCAAACTTGCTTTTCCTGACCACACGTGCACACACGCGCACACACACACACAAACGCCTTTGTACCCCTGGATCATGTTTCTGATCATTATGAAAGCTATCTTTTACAGCTTTTTACATATTTTGAGGTTGATTTTCTGCGACAGAGTCTAGGACCCTGTTTTGATTCAAGTATTAATCATTTAGGATAGTAAGCAATTATTGTATGAGGCGAAGTACGATATGGAGATTTATTCGGTCAAGTGGCTGAAGGCCAATTCTCTAACTCAGTAGCCGAATTCAAAATTTTTTTTATATTATTCATTGCAAAATGTTTTAAAATTTGACAGTCAGGTTACCATGTTGCACATTCCACTGATACAGTAATCGCTTTATCTAATGGCAACAGAGCAGTAATTCAGTTATCCTATGGAAATGATGCAATACCACCAATTATTTAATGGCTTTCCACCAATCAGAAACGAGAAAATCTTGAGTGTATAATTATGTCTATCCTGAGATCATGCCATTCCCATTTAGTGCAGTTATCAATATTATTCACTTCACTCGTCAGTGGTCAAAATGGTTTTAATGTTATTACTGATTAGTGTATTCATGTCTTACCTTCATTTTTGTAAACCCTGGTAGTAGATTTAAGCCTTTAAGCCATTAGCATGTGCTTGTCTTGGTACCAGACCCCACAGTCCTCACAGGTTATTCAGTAAGTGGATGCATAAAGGCTGTCCGATCAGCAGGCTGCTGTGAAAATGAGGGAGATGAGCTGTTTGTCAGTTGGAGGTCTCACACCCCATTAGCTGCTCTCTATTTTTCGTCGCACATTAATGTTCACACATTGAGCTGCTGTCAGCTGCTTTTAGGTCCAGTGCATCACCAGTGTGAGCAGGTGATATCAGAGGTGTTCTGCTTGCTTAAGCTGTACAAGTCAACAGAGCTAAAAGGTTTTCCTTTTTTATTTTCCCCTCAGGTGTTTGAAGCCATGATTACATGGATAAAGCATGATAAGGAAGCACGTTTAGAGCACATGCCAAAGCTCATGGAGCATGTACGCCTGCCACTGTTATCAAGAGATTACTTGGTTCAGGTAGTCTACAAGCTACTCAAAATGTGTACCTGACATTCCTAATTTTTTTTCTCTCGGAGCCACATCTATTGCTGTTGGGTTTGTGTGTCTGGCTGAATAGATTGTCGAGGAGGAAGCCTTAATAAAAAACAACAACACGTGTAAGGATTTTCTTATCGAAGCCATGAAATACCACCTTTTGCCCGCTGACCAGCGACACCTGATGAAGACAGACAGGACACGACCACGCACGCCTGTCAGCCTGCCTAAGGTGTGAAATATTGTGTGTTATCCTTCTTTTCTTAAGATAACTGAAGAAGAACTGAATAACTGCCCTTAGGCTTCTAATAAAATTAAATATAGGGTAGAAAATAATGTTAATGTCTCCCGTTCTTGCACTGTCTTAGGTAACTTGGCGATTAAATATTTTAAAAGAAAACTAGACTCTAGCATTGATAGAGTAATATTGTTTTACAAGCAGTGTAGGACATTATAACTGGTAACTAAAATTCCAGTGAGGTTATTTATTTATTTTTTTAAATGGTTAATGTGACATTCCTTAAAGAACACCGGTATTGGTCATCCTTGCACCTTACTGGTGGGGGCTGAAACAATTCAGACCAACCATTTTCCCCCTCAAGTGATGTTAACTCGTTGGGCCAGGTGTCCAGCGCAAGTAAACAAGCTGTGAGTGACATTTAGGTGATAAAACTCCCCCGCATACCAAAGTCTCTTACCTTTTACTGGTTCTTTCTGGCGAGTCACTGCTATCCTTCTGTTGTCATCCTTTGAATTTTTTCATGAATGAATTCTGTAGGAACAGTGTTTGGATTTAGACATAAAAACCTTCATGCCAAGTAGTTCTGCCTGGAGGTCACGCCAATGGCAGGTCTGGTTGACATGGGCTTCACAGATTACTGAATTGCGTCTGAAAGGAAACGTTTACAGAGTGTGGCCTGTGCCGATGTTATGTTATGTTTTCCGTGATTTCTGCGATTGTTTGTGCAGCTGTATGATCTGCACTCTGCCATTTTCCCTACGACAGAGTTCAGCACTGGCCAATAATGTGTTATATTAGACTGGTGTCTGCTGCACGCAGCCCAGCTAATAGGACAAAACAATGTTTTGTTCAAAAGTGTTTAATCACTTTTAAAGAGCTAGTAATACAAATTCACCCTTTACCCTTTAATCGCATATCTGCTTGTTTCTATTAGTCTCTATTACTAAAGCTAATTTATTAAAATATTTTTCTTATATGCTATTATGTATGTCATGTACCACATTGTAGCCCAGTCTATTAGGTTTCTGGGAGCCAAAATAACACTGGATAACTGAGCTTTTTACTTGGCTGGTAGACTAATCACACATATACTACAACATATAAACATATTTGTTTAAGATGATGTCAGAGCAGTGAATGCCTTGAAAAGTGTCATCATTTTTTCCCCCAGGTAATGATTGTAGTAGGCGGTCAGGCCCCTAAAGCCATACGTAGCGTTGAATGCTACGACTTCCAGGAGGACCGCTGGTACCAGGTGGCTGATCTGCCGTCGAGACGCTGCCGAGCAGGCATGTCTTCTGTTAGAGCCCCTGCCCTCACTGTTCACTGCTCACACTCAGGTAGCCCTAACCCTTTAACCCACTGTGTGTATGTATGTGTGCTGTTCAGGGGTGGTGTTTATGGCTGGTAAGGTTTATGCTGTGGGTGGCTTTAATGGCTCTCTGCGTGTGAGGACGGTGGACATGTATGACGGTGTGAGGGATCAGTGGAGCTCTGTTCCCAGCATGCAGGAGCGTCGCAGCACCCTGGGAGCTGCCGTCCTGGGGGAGCTGCTCTATGCTGTTGGGGGTTTTGATGGCAGTACAGGTGAGGCTACATTACATTATTAGGTTTTTTTCACCAGGCATGCAATTTTATATGCTTTTATTTTTAAAGTAGTTTTATACTAAATATTTTTAAAAGTAATTTTAGAATAAAAATTCATTATTAAGTAGTTTTTAAACAATGGAGTTACATTCTAATTGTCAGCAGTGTTCCTATAATCATAAGTAATCTATTGTTTTCCCATCTTGTGAATGAAAACATATTTAGTTAGTTTTTCTTTTGTATCATACAGAAAATACAAGGTTAGTATTGCTAAAAATGTAACAAAAACCTGTACCCCAATTTATTTACATTGTAAGCAATAGCTTGGTCAGTCAGTTTTTACATATTTAATGTCACAGGGAATCAGTACTGTTATTCTGAAGTCTCCAAAAATGTCATCTTTAAACATGTGTAGGATGGATCGAACATTTGTAGTGTAGTAGGCTTAAGCAAGTAAGTGATCCCAAAGTTGATTTTGGTAGCTTTACTAAAGGCTTCATGCAAATGCAACCGTTTGGTTGTAAATGTGTCAGTGTCTACAAACCATTGACTATAAAATGTGGGTATATATATATGTTACATAGATGCTGTGGTACTTAAAATGACTGAAGTTTTTTACCCCGGAGTATTGTCATGGCCTGCATCTCCGTCCACATTTACATTTTGTCCAGGCTATTTCTCAAGAACTGTTGAATGGATCATTCTGAGATTTTGCGTGCAGCTTTCCTATGGTGTGTGTGTCAGGTTCTTTGTTTGACCTTGTCAGAATGGCATTGACTTTACAAATTTTTTTCTGGGCTATTTCTCAGGAACTGGATGGCTGAGAGGTTTCAACATCTCTGAAGGCTGTTTTGATATATTTTCAAGATGTCCCTGAATTGTTGGCTCCCTTGTCAGATATTTGAATTTTAAAATGTCTCAGCTAAACAACTGCAGTTGGGATTAAGGCAAAACCTCTTAACTATTTCTGATGTGTACTGCAGCATGGCACATGATTAGAAGAATAGTAGAAGGTTGTGTTAGAGGCAGGATGCATTACAAGCCATGGGTTAATGCATGGCTCCATTTCTGGTCCTCAGTGAGAGAATACCATATGTAGAGATTTTACACATGTGTATGTACAATACGTGATGTTTTTCCACCTGGTTGCTTGTGCACATGTAGGCATTGCTACACACTCATTCACACTCTGCCCTTTGTTTCCAGGTTTATCCTCAGTGGAAGCGTACAACCCCAAGATTAATGACTGGGTATTTGTGGCTCCCATGAACACCAGGAGAAGCAGTGTGGGGGTAGGAGTGGTGGACGGTAATCACTTTTGCATTTTGTTAAATTCACAGCTTTTTTTAGTTAAATGCCCCAAAAAAATCAACAGCTTGCCAAATACCGGAACCTACTGCATCCACAGTGATATCAGTATTCATTGTGTGTATGTGTTGGAGGAGTACGTTTTGATAGCCTCAACCGGACCAAATGTAGTGACAGTACCATGGCCGACAGCCCAAGCCCAGACTACTTAACAAAAGCCTCTTTTACAATTTAGTTTGGGTTGGTACGAAGTTTGTGCATGTGCTGAAAATCTACTACAGATAAATTAGTAACTCCTGTACACTTGTACAATCATGTAGATTTCTATTCATCCAATTATGCAACAGCAGTGCAAAGTGAAAAAATAAATAAATAAATTATGCAGATCCAAAACAAGAGCTTTGTGGTCTTGGAATATTACAATGAAGAAAAAGCATGATCTCTGACACTTCTGGGATTTTCACGAGCAACAGTTTGTAGTATTTACATAGAATAATTCAATTAACAAACAAACAAAAAACCCACACTAAGTGAACCCCACTTTTCTCTCTCTGCAAAAGCCGTGTTGATGAGAGCAGCTGGAGGGAAAATGGACAGAAAACACAAAGTGACTCATAGAATCACTGTGTACATGTGTGATGAGCAGAAAGGCATCTCAGCATACATGAAAGCCTGAACCTTGATGTGAAATGGTTTTTCACAGCAGGACGAGTCTGTGCCCATGATAGCCCCAGATTCCTGTTCCTGTAGTTTCCCGCTGTTGAAGCCCATCCACCTCATGGTTTGATGAGTTGTATATTCTTAGCTTTTCTTCTCACTATGGTTCTGAAGAGTGCTTATTTGAACTGCCAAACACTGCATGTGTCACCTCAGACCAATCTGCTGTGTTTCGTCCTGCATATTCTCATCACATGGGAGGTTTTTGTGCAATTCTGTGTAAACTCCAGAGACTGTTGTGTGTAAAATTCTTAGAACAGCAGTTTCTGAAACACATAAACCAGCCACCGTGACCCCAGCAACTATGTCATGGTTAAAGTCACAGAAATTACACTTTTTATCCATTCTGATGTTTGATGTGTACATTAACTGAAGCTCTTCACTTCTGTCCTCATCATACTAAGCTGCTGCTACATGATTGGTTGGATAACTGCATAAAGGTACAGGTGTTCCTAATATACAGGACATGGAGTGTATGTAAGAAAACTGTATTCAATCCTGAGGATGTGTGTTTTCAGGTAAACTGTATGCAGTAGGGGGTTATGATGGTGCATCTCGTCAGTGTCTCAGCACTGTAGAAGAGTACGATCCAGTAACTAATAAATGGGACTACGTGGCTGACATGAGCACCAGACGCAGCGGAGCAGGTACTGACCTAATCTAAATGTACATATGCATCAGAAACCTTCATTTGTGCTCTCTGCCGCCATCTGCTGAATTTCTCTGACAGGCAAACTAAAATTCACAGGATATGATCATTATATTTTATTGTGGTGTGTGTGCATAGGTGTAGGAGTGCTTAATGGGCAGCTGTATGCAGCGGGGGGTCATGATGGTCCTCTTGTGAGGAAAAGTGTTGAGGTGTTTGATCCGGCTACCAACACCTGGAGACAGGTGTGTGATATGAACATGTGCAGAAGGAATGCAGGTAAGCAGCTTTAGCAACATAGTTACTGTCTGTATTTATTTATTTATTTTCCGATTTCATTTTTTTTTGATGTTCATTCAATTGATTAATTGTGTAGAAAGAAATCAACCACAGACATGCCACAAAACTATTTTCATTTAACATCCCAACCTTTCGGTTTTATGAAACACTTAGTAAAATGAAAAAAAAAAAGAGAACATTTGTAGTCAATAGCAACTATTTTTCCAGAGGAAAAATCAGAGCAAGAGAAATAATCTCATATTCTGAGGAAAATATTATGGAATCACCAAACGAAAACCCCACTAGTAGTTTGTTGCACCCTCTCTGGCTTTTATACCATCTTGAATTCTCTGAGGCCTGGATTTAACAACTGACAAACAGAATTCTTCATTAATCCGGCTCCTTTCTCTTATTGTAGTTGCCAGATCAGCTTTGCAGGTTGGAACCATTGTCGTGGACCATTTTCTTTAATTTCCACCTGAGATTTTTAATTGGATTGGGGTCTGGACTATTTGTACTAGATTTAGATTTTAGATTTAGACTGGACTAGATTTGAATCTTTCTTGAAGGAAAGTTTATACGGCTTTTGCCCTATGACACGAGGGATTTTCATCCCAAAAAATGTGTCATCATCACCAAATATTTGTTCAACTGATGGAATAGAAAATTGTCCAAAATCTTGATATAAACTTGTGTATTTATTGAGGATGTAATGACTGTAATCTCTCCCGTACCTTCACCTGACATACAACCCCATATCGGTAATGATTGTGGAAATTTGCGTGTTTTCTTCAGGCAGTTGTATTCATAAATTTTATTGGAACATCACCAAACAAAAGTTCCATCATCACCCTCCCAATGCAGATTCGTGATTCATCACTTAATATCACTCTCATCCAGTCATCCACAGGACATGACTGCTTTTCTTTAGCCCCCTGAAACCTTGTTTTTTCTGTTTAGATGTTAATGATGTATTTTCTGTTTTCAAGGAATATTATTAGGAAAATTTAAGTTTTCTCTCTTGACGCTCTTGACCTTAGTCTTTCAGTACGCTTCCCTTTTAAAACCTTCCCATTTGATTTGTACTTGGTCCAGTTTTTAGACACAGCTGACTGGGAACAACCAACATCCTTCGCAACAATCCATGAAGATTAATTTTTTTCAAAAGTTTTATAATCCTCTCCTTTGTTTCAACTGGCATCTCTCTTGTTGGAGCCATGATTTATGTCAGTCAGCTTAGTACAACAGCTCAGTAAGGTGTGCAAACACTCCTTTTTTTAACTGCAGACTAATTAGCAGATGTAATCGGATACAGGTGTTTGTCTTAGAACTGCAGGGTACACGGTGAATCCATAATATTTTCCTCAGAATTGAGTGATTTCATATATTCTTCCTCCGTTTGGTCTGTAAACAGTTTCAATTGACTAGTTTTTTTTTTTTTTATGTTTGTAAGTGTTTTGTAAAGCCAGAAGGTTGGGATGTTAAATGAAAATAGTTTTGTGGCATGTCTGTGATTGTTTTTTTTTCCTATACAATTAAACAATTGAATGAACATCTTCCAAGAGTGGTGATTCCATACTTTTTGCCAGGGGTTGTATATTAAAGGTCCAGTCTTACATAAAATATTTAGTTTTTGTTTTGGTTGCTCATAGATCATGGTGACTAAATAAGTCAAACCTTTCAGTTCCAACATTTATCACAGCTGTGTGTACTGTTATATTTGGGTTTAATCTAAACCCGTCACTTTAAGCCCACAGCTTCCAAACAGGCCAAACTAGGTCAAGTCAGGTCACATGGTACGTGTATGTATATATATATATATATATATATATATATACACACACACACACACACATTGAGTGACTAAATTTCATCCATCTATAATCCTCTCCAGGTATTAGGCTGTGTAAGACTTTCATGGAATAACTTTTAAAAATACCAACGGGGACTTAAATTTTTCCCAGGAACTAAAAGGAATGAAACTTTTACAATACAGTTATTAGTCTTTATTAACATTCCTTTACCACCAAGGGACACACACTTCTCTCATTGCTTCATGCAGCTGACAACGACTTGATAGCATTTCATCCTCTGGGCAGTGGTTGCTCTTCAAAAAGGATTCATGGTTTGAAAGAGGTGAAAGTCAGATGATGCCAGGTTGGGAGAATTAAGGGGGTGCTTCGGTCTAAAAAAACCTGTGTGAAAAATGTTTCCGGTGAATGTGTGTGTGTTGTAATTTGATTGTGCAGGAGTGTGTGCCATAAACGGCCTGCTGTACGTTATTGGTGGGGATGATGGCTCGTGTAACCTGTCCTCTGTGGAGTTCTACAACCCTGCGACTGATAAGTGGAGTCTGATTCCCACCAACATGAGCAACGGACGCAGCTATGCAGGTGAACCTCTCACTGTTGACTGTTGCTTCCAAGACTCTATTCTCTTTACACACTGTGTACTCACTGGTTTTACTGTTTTTTTCAGGAGTGTCAGTGATTGACAAACTGTCATGACTAAGGACTGAGGTGAGCAGAAGCTCGCTGACCGAAGTGAAGGACCGAGCTAGACATACCGTCATTTAAATGCTCTGTGGGGGGAGTGTCTCTCTGCTTCGATCACGCTGAGCCTGTGCTCACCATGATGGTGTGTAAAATCATGCCAGATTGACCACTGAAATTCCCTCGCATGTTTTCGAAAATGTGCCATCTGCTTCTGCTGAGTATCAGAGGCCACAAATCATCAGTAAAAATGGCCTGGCTGGAGTGAGCAGGGTTTAAAGGGCCAGCAGAAGTAAAGTGAGCATTCAGCCTGGCACGCAGATCTGAACTGCAGGTACAGTGTGTACCATCACTTTGCTCTACTACTGATTTACTGTAAAGCCAGCTCTGTCACCATGAAAACTCCAAAGCTGAGATGGATGTGAGCTCTACGGCCTAGCTATAATTAACCTTTATTCACTGAAGGTGAGGTGGATGTCGCTGAATGGTCTATGAGATGGAGTGTCGTTTTTTTAGTATATACTACAGGGGAACATAGGTATATACTTTTATGGTTATCATTTACATATTTGAAGCGTCACTCATTAAACCATTCCATATGGTTTGACGTTCATTCATGCTATGCAAAAGTAAAAAAAATACAATTTGCGACACCTTTAAATTTTTCTGGAATACTGGTATTTTCAGTGTTTTTGTTTATTAGCCATACTTAGCCATACCTTAATATACTTGTCGGAATACATTTTTTTTGGTTCGCATTGCCTAGAGAAGTAATTTTTTTCCTAGTGTTAATTTTTTAAGAAGCCCTTTTAAATAAAAGTGGTGCTGTATAATCTTCACTGCACGCTACTGTATATATTACACGTTAATGTAAACGAAGATAGAAATAAAATATTTTGCTGTTATATTTTCTATTTTTAAAGCAAGAAAATGACCATACATGCTTCATGATGACTCATTCAAAGTTTTTACCTTGAAAAATGTGAGGGCCATATTGTGTAGCTTTTCACGGAATTAAGAATTAGTCGATTCAAGCATTATCTACTCAGGATAATTATCAATTATTGAATGAGGTGCAGTGTAATGGGGAAAATTGTTTAGATCGAGAGAGTTTTATCTGTCGAGGCTGAATCTGAATAATTTTCTGTAATATATATAAAACCCGTATTCTTGTATTATTCATTTAAAAGGACTTTCACGTCCAGAGGAAAGTGCATCAGCCTGAGTCAGCTGGAAATAGCCATTTCGAATTAATTCCACACAAATTCCACCTGAATATAGAACAAAATATAAACCTTTAGGTCTTTTTTTGGTAAGGAAGTATTTTTTTATTTTCAAGATTTTTTCATATATACTCTTTAAAATGTCCATTAACTCCAATCAAATGATGTTCCCATGTTGTACATACTAATAGACCATATTGTCTCATGGGAGGAATAAGGTTGCAAGTGACATTTTTGATGAAATCGAGATTTTGGCAATATCAGGGCTAAATCTCTGATGCTGATAATACCCCATGAGTGTTTAAAAAAAGCCACGTTCTTGAGTTTCTGCATTAAAAGGCTGATTTATCAGAAGATCGAGAAACTTTGAAGTCCAAAATGTCACTTGTGACCTTATTCCTCCCAACGGGCCTTCAACCTCAGCACCGCTACGGAATGTGATAAACTTGGAGCAGGGATACAGGATACTCTCAGTGTCGTGTTCTTGGACTCATTTGAGTATTCCTTACTTCTTCCAGTTTTTTGTTTTCTTTTTCAACTGAACAGGGTTCATCCTACAATAGATGTACTGTATGTGCAACTCTGCAAAGCAACTAATGGGATTGTGGTTGTTACCAGCTGCTTTTGTGCCATAATGTGTTGAATACTTTGCACATCTGTGTTGGGGCACAGAGAAACAGGTCATTAACACTATAGGGAAATTGTGTCAAATGAATGTCAATACTCTGCAAATACGCACTTTTACCAGGCAGGCCTGTCCACTAGTCACACTGAGGAGCCAGTTTATTAGGTGCACCAAATTTTATCATTTTGTAAGATGAACTAAGATAGATAAATAACATTTGTATGGCGTCATGGTATTGAGAAGAATGTTGTAGATATGTACAGTATTGTATTAAAGGCAAACAATTAGTAAAAGGTCGAAAGGTTTTCCTCACTCACCTTATGAAGTAGGGCTGGTTGTGCATGTATACCTGAAAGAGCTAGGCTGGTTGCTGTGCTGGTAAACACCTAGTTGCCAGATGTGCCAATCTGTCCAGTGTTGATTGTCTGCAATTTTTTTAAGCTAGAGCAGCAAATAATACTCAATAAATTCAACAAATTGTTGGAAAACCAATTCACTGAAGCGTCCAAGCCAATAGAATTAAGGGGGCAGCGTTGAGGTGTCTGTTTAGTGAGGTGTTTATTATTAGGTTGCATAAACACTGGACATTTGCCGCTATGTTTACTGTTGCTAGGCATATAATTGGGGAAAAACAAATCCACCGTGGTGTTCTTTACTAAAATTTTGTTTTAAAATCTCTACCTCCCAAGAGTTTGTTCCTTGGTAGTGTTAGCACTTCTTCTTTTCCTTGATTTAGTTATAACCAGTTCTCACCCATTAAGGAGTACTTCCCTATCACATGACCATTGTCTTTCAGGGAGGGAGAAGGCACACACAATGCTTCCTCCGAGTCATGCAGTGCAAGCCGACTGCATTTTTTGGGAACTGCTACGCATGCATATTCAGGGGAAGTGTAACACGCTCGGAGGAAAGTTCTATCTACCACCTTGTATGTAAATCTGAGTTTAGAGGTGCCCCTGATGGGCTAATGTCACGTATTTGAATGACAGGAAAGAGATCGTATGCCATCCCCTCCCTCTCTCCTTCCCTGAGATCCAATTAGCTCTCGTGGGCTCCTCCAGTCAGACATCATTGCTATTCCTGTATCAGTATAACAGTTAGCAGGACTTGAAGCAACTGTGTATCAACTGTGTTCCACTGTTCTGTCCAGTCAGAAGTGGTGCTGAGATTAGAAACCAGCACAGCTGTAACCTGATAAAATGACCAAGGATTGTTGCCTTAAGTAACTTTAATTTTAACCTGGTGCACCTAATATACCAAAGTGGCGCCTCTGTGTACATTTCTGACTCACTGGTCCTGTACTGTCAAGCTGCTTTTACACAGACACTTGTGCTGGAACAACTTGTACCCGGAACAAGTTGCCTTGGTGCGACTGCCTCTGTAAAATCCAGTTGTTCCTGAAGGGTGAGGTAGAGCAAGTTGTTCCAGGCGCAGTTTGCCGTCTGAACACATTCGGTGTCAAGTAAGAGTGCTTATACACGTGCAGTAGCATCTATCAGGGAAAGTTTCAGCAAAATTGGAAAGTGGGTGCAACTTACACTGGGCACAAGTAGTTCCCATTGCCTGTGAAAAAGCAGCTTATGAGGATTTAACAGAACCAGTACACGTTTCAATGGCAATAACAGCTTTGTCTGTGTAAAGAACTGAATTCAACACTATCGCAAGCACAAAGTGAAATCATTTGCAGTATTCTTTTCTCAGTGAAGGTTGATTTGGCATTCAACATTTTTCTAACAGATATATTTTCTACAGGAAGAGGATTGGTGGGAGTCGTACAATAAAATCAATGCAGATGCTTTTTCACTAAGAAGCTCTTAAGAACTTTCACAGACACATTTATTCAGGTTTAGAGCCACTGTTGCAGTGCGATTACACAAGCAATGAGTTCCTATATTTACTGTAAATGAGATATGGAAAGGAACTTCATTAGCAGTATTGTTTACTATGAAGTCCAAGTTGTGGGAGGAACAGTATTACATTACATGTCCTGTGTGTGAATATGCAGTTAAAGGTGCAGCTGGTCTTTAAAGGTTTCTTTCCTTTAGTAATAACACTATTTCAAAATTGAAGATAATCTGAATCACAGTATTGCAGTGCACTAGATCTTTGTGCTTTATTAATGTTACAATTCTGTCTTAATGTGTCTCGCTGCAGTGGGGTATGCCACATCATTACCGTATATCGGGGTTGGGTTAGGGTGTGACCTGTGGTTATCTTCACATACGTGGATTCCACCTTCTCTCAGGCTGCAGTAAAGGGTTCCTCTAGTCGGAGAAGAGGAAACACCTGTCACTTTTCACTGCAGTTGCACTTTGCCTTAAAGCGTCTCCTTTAATATGGTTTGGGAAAGTGTGGAAGCATTAGAACATGTTCTGCATCTGTCAGAGATGATTGTAACACCCAGGTGTTCAAGCAGCTTGTGTCAGTATTGTAGTTATTTCCACTATATTCGCTGAAACAATGAAATTTTGTAATGAACGTTTAATGTGGACTCCGGTCATTTATACACAATGGACTTGTAGAACATTTCCAAAGAATCACTAAATCCACATTTCCCAAGTCATTACAACTCTGACCACTGGAGGGCAGCCACATGGAGTCATCAGCAAAATAAAAGCAAAAGCAATACTTACCAGGTCTGCATTTCTTTGCATTTCTTTTGTGTGCATGTGATCTTGATAATTCAAAAACTGATAGACGTATTTCCATGAAATTTTTATGTGGGTCCTGGGCCAATGAAGAACTAATAAAAGTTTGCACGTGATCCAGGACAATTTTGAATTCCGAGCTCAAAAATATTGGAATGGAATAAAGGGACTATCTACAAGAAGCACCGTAATTTTACATCTGCCACTATAACCCATGTAAAGAGGAATTGCACTGCCTGTGTGGATGTCTGCACTCTGAGTGGATTTCTAAATGATAAATATGCTTTTTTTTTTTTTTGCTAAAGGTTTTTTTCCCCCCCTTTAGGTTGGATGTTTATACATAAGATGAATTATATTTATTCCACTGCAATCAGAAAGTGTTGATCAAGAGCGGATCATTGGTTTAAATTAATGTGCACATTTTAATACATGACCAAATGAAATAGATAGTTGTTATACAAGTCATAACACACACACACATACATGGAGAAATAACAACCACAGCTGTTTTGTTTACAATGACTGCATGTCATGGATGTGATTTGCTGCTTGGTTAAAAATCAGTTTTGTTACAGTTATGTTTCTGACTTGGTAATTAAGGACTGTCAGCTGGTTTTACAAGACATTGTTGAGACAGTGAAAATGCTTTTCGTTTTAATTCTCGAAAATAAACTGATGTGCTAGAGCTGAGTTACTTTATTATGAATATGTTGGTGACGAGTCAGTGGGTAGAAGTTTAACTAACCGCACTCTTCACAGCACAATAGACAAAGTGCTTTCTCTCCACAGTCCCCACGAGACTATGACTTCAAACAGGAGGGGTGGATGTATCATTTTTCTTTGAGTGACCAAACATCCCAATTTTTGATCTGCAGATCCTCCCACAGGTTGTACAGGGAAGTTGTGCTGTGCTGGGAGCTGTCTGTCCTGTGTGTTGCTTTAGGTAGTGAGCTTCAGTGTCAGTTCCAAGCCGTCCAGTCACAGCAGTGACTCCATGACACCTCTCCAAGCCGTCCAGTCTTGAACTAAAGTTTCCCACATATCAGCAGAGATGTAAGACATCCTTGGAACAGAGCTTGGGGTGGCCTTGGAGTTGATTTCCTGCTGTGAGCTGTACGTACAGGATGTCCATGGGCAAGCGACCATCCTTCATCCTGCAGGACCTCTGTATTAGGTATCGGCACCTCTTTCAGCAGCCTGCATTTCACTTTCTCTCTAGTTGCATATAAACTTTTTTTGTATTTAGTCCTGAACAGATGGTGAAGAGTCTTCTTGGAATGATAAGGTCATTAAAAGGTACAGTGTGTAACATTTTGGATGATCTATTACCATAAATTATCATTTCGAACCTTAGAATAAGCTGTTTATAAACAGGAAGTAGGTCCCGTCATGTTTTGAGGCTGCCATCTCGCGTAGCCATTTTTCTACAGTAGCCCAAAACCACACAGGCTTTGAGGTGTATTAACCCGGAATGAAATTTCAGTTGGTTGCAGTATCTAACTTCACCACTAGGTGCTGCTATATAGCACTATCATCTACCACTACTCTGGAACAAGAAGTTTCTCCTTTTTAAGCATGAATGTCTCAAAAGCAATTTATTGGAAATGCACACACAGGATGCAGACGTCCTCAGAGTCCAATGATAAAGACCTCATCGCCTCGTTATTGCTCTTTTAAATGGCACAAAGATAGAAATACAACCATTTGCCATGCAAAATCACTACTGACACCTTTATATACAAAACAAGCAGACGAAACATTAATACAGGAAACTACAGTGTAAAGATGGGTTGTTGAACAAGGTTAAAAAATGAGTACAAAATAATGCTTGTTTAAAAAAGAGAGCAAGAGAGATAATCGGCATGTAACCTTTACACAGTGGCATAAGATGCTTAAAAAAACATCCTTCAGATACAATTAGTGCTTAAATACAAGGAAACTGGGGGCAGGGGGTGTTTGAAACAACAGTGGGCTGCATTCTCAGAATGCTGTGCAAATAACATTCACTAGCTCCTACACCCTTCAGAAAAACATCCCATTTCAAACTATTCTCACTAATATGGAGTGAATCATTAAAAAGCCGAGTGACCTCTAGTTCTCATCTAGTGCTTCTTTGGAGCAAATTCTCTCTCCATGCTTGTACACACAAACATCTACACACCTCATCTTAACTCGCAGCCTTTACAAGTGCCCATTGTTCCTGCACGTAATGCCCAGAGGTTTTCCAGCAGGGTTTCGCTTCTTAGCTACTTGATCAAGCATGAAAACAAAATACCAGTAAAAGATGTCTAGAAATGTAGGATTATTTTTAACTACAGTATCCGGTTGTTATGGTTTCAGGGGAGCTACCGTGTCCTCCAGGAAGGAAAGCTAATCTCAACAAGTCCATAATGACCAGGAAGTGAACGTTCAAGCAAGTGTCCAGGACGACAAGTTACAGTCATTGTTTGCGCAGGTAAAGCTGATGGAATGTAGGTTTTATTATGAGCCAGTGATGCACTGGTGATTCGTTCTAACTGAACTCACTTTCTGTTAAATAAGCACGATTTTCCTTTTTACTCACACCAAGTTGAGGTCATCAGAATTTTTGTAAAGCGACACTGCCCTAGAGGACACACGAAGTTAGAGACCATTTGTCAGCCAGGCTGGTAAACTTTCCATGGGTTCAACAATAACGTCCCGAGCGTACGACATGAGTGAACACAAACTGAGCCTTTGGACTGCAGAACTAATCTTTCCGAGCATCAGCTTAGATAATCCGTCCACTCATTTCCTGATCAAAGCCATGATCCGTTATTCATTCATTCATACACGCGTCCAAGAGAAATGGGAATTGAGAAGAGTGAAGAAATGCTAGAAATAAATACACATCTAGTTACATAGTACTCATACACAGAGCCAAACGAGAAGGAATACTATAATAGTTGATCTTAAAATAAGTGTTCAGTTCTCTGGTCAGTCTGATCAACTCTTCAGTCACTCAGAGAAAGATTGTTAGAAACAGAAGATGAAAAGCACCGAGTCTGTGTATCCTAGTAGATAGTAGTTAAGTTATAAAAAAAAAAAAAATTATAATAACATTCCGAGTGATATCAGTAACTTCTTTTAGATGAAATGTGAACATACTGTAACACAAACATTGTGCATACACAGAATATGATTTATACACAGACGCAGAATTCTGAAGATTACACACCACTAGTGAATCATGTCCCCATGTGTTTGGTAATGTAGCTTTAGTAAATGGTACAAGTCTGAGAAAGATGTGGACTGTAGACATGGTTGGAAGTTCAGTTCTCGCTGTCCACACACACACACACACACACACACACACACACCTGTCATGAATCGGCTCGGGAGTCGAGCGTGTCCCTCTTCATGCTGAGGATTCCTTACTATGATTACATAAAAGCAAGCAGGCAAAATGTAAATATATAAAACAACAACAACAACTGGGACAGAGAGAATGTCGTCCTGTTGACTCTTTCAAAGTGATTGGAGTAGCACTGGGTTGCATGGTGATGGGATGTTGTGGTGTTCTCGGGGGAGGGGTCGCTGACACTGCGTGTTTCGCTCTAGATGGATTTGGAGGAGTCTTGCTTGCTGATGAGGACCTCGAGTAGGCGCAGTTTGGCTTTGATACGTTTATATTCCTTGTACTCATCCATCATGGGTATGCGGTCCTCCTTCTGTACGTTCCTATAGGAAAAGCAGCGGCTTGGTCAGTAGAGCGGACGCAGGGTCTATTTCATCCTGAATAAACGGGCTTGGCCTTCTCACACCTTTTAGTGTTGAAAGCATGTGACCACTACCATTACCCAAAGTGACTTACATTTTTTATCTAATTTATAAAAGTGAGCAGATTGGGATTAAGGGTCTTGCTCAAGGGCCCCACAGTGGCAGGTTGGTGGGACTGGAGTTTAATCCAATAACCTTTGGATAAGTAATCCACAATCTTCACCACTGCGCTTTTGTTTAACCATATAAAAAGCAATGGATCAGTTTAAAGAAGTTAAATTACAGAGACGTAGCCAAGATATATTTAGTTTCACATAAAAATTTAAGATGAAAGGTTCAGGGTCTCTCTGAATTGCTGTGGATTGATTTAGGCATTGAAAATAATGACCTGTGACTTGGTGCAGTGAATTATGGGAAGAGGTGAGCCAACCCCATTTAATATCCAATCTCTCCAACTCTTATTTATCTACTTCTGATGCTGGTGGCACTGGAGCTTATCTCTGATGGTGTGTGTGTGTGCGTGTGCGCATTGCTGTGTCATGGACACTAAGTGTAGAAAGAGTTTCTCGGTAAAAGAAGTATGAAGTAGATGTCTGGATGTTACCTTCCGTTCTGCTTGTAGAACTCGTCCTCGAACTCGCGAATGGTCTTCCTCAGCTTCTTCTTTTCTGCTTTGGCTTTCCACAGCTGCTCCAGGAGCTCCGGCCTGAGGGACGCAGGACGAGTCGTGTTCATTTGAAAAGAGTTTAAATCCGGTCCTCTGATTTAACTGAACAAACGGCTGCTCCGTGAGTGTTGATATTGATTAAAATATTTAATAGTCTGTGCGCATCATACCCACGGTGTGTGTTAACCATTATCACATCTGTGTATGGCATGGTAATGTGCCGTGGTATCCAGCTGTAGCTTCTTTGGGAATTATTTTCATTGACTGAGCAAAAATAAAAGATACTATTTGGCCACACTGTGTCTAAAATATCAGTTACTAGATACTGAACTTATTGAATGAAACCATATCACATTACAGTGTTACACTTCGTATCACATGACCTGCAGCTGAATTCCAGCAATGTTTGTTGAACCTGGCATTTCTTCTATTATGATCACTGCTGCTTAGAACACATTAAGATTTTTATTGGGTTTACTTCTATTACTTAATCAGAATGTTCGGCTTTCGTTCAGCACAAATCTACATGTACATACACATCAATACTTTGGCTGACTCTTGCTTGTGCCTTTATTTTGAATGAAATGAAACAATAAAAGTATTATCCTTAGAATGATATTACACAATATGGATAGAACAGTGTAGCGCTAGTGGTAGTTTACTCTGTACATCAGGTACTTAATGGAGTCACCCTTTGTATATGTGGTAAAGAAGCAGCACTGACGTGTTGATCCGCCTCAAACCGAGAATTACAGCAGGAGCTACGTGCGTACACAAATGTGCACCCGAAGTACGCACGTGTACAAAGCTGAAGCTGAGCAGCTGAAAAATGATAACGTAGGGTGCACGGTGTGATGGAGAGCAGTAAAGGTCGGAATGGTTCAAGCTGAAGTGTAGATGTGGAGTAGTTGTTGTTGACACTACTGTTGTTGTTGAGCAGAGAGCAGAGCCATGCAGGTGATCACACTTACATTGACGAGGCGTTCGAGCTGGACAAACGCTGGTCGAGGGTCAGCTTGCCTGAGCTTTCGCCCATCTTCGGTCTCAGGATGCATTCGGGCAAAGGCTGCTGGGAATTGGTCTGGGCTGCCGGGTCCAAAGCGATGATGACCTCGGACTCGTCGCTCTGCATCCCTCCATTTTCCTGCTCGTCCTCTTCCTCCTCTTCCTCTTTGATCTCATCGCAGAAGTGGGCGGTCTCACCTTCGATGATTGGCTGCAGGGTCTGATTGCGTCTCTTGCTGGAGGGTGAAGCCTGGAGGAAGGAAACGGGAAGAGGATAGAAGTAAAGAAAGGTTAGGTCATAACATGTTCGAGTTAGATGTGTCACATGAGCTTGAAGTCACGTGATTACTGGTCCAAAGAAAAACTGCTGCTGACATGAGTTTCTTCAAATGAACTTTCACCTACTTACCAACTAAACAACACTTATATACATGTAAACACATCCACTTTGCTTGTGTAAAGCCACTTTAAGAATGTGTGCTCTCTAAATATGAAGTCACACTATACACAGAATTCCCAATGATTTTTAACGTGTTAGAATGTGTGGGGGGAAAAAAGAAGGAGAAAGCCATACAATAATGGGTGTGATGCTGACGCGGGTGAGCATCTGTTTCACCAGCCTGTATCGGTCATACAATGGTTTGACAATCAACCGTTCTTCACGTGTGACCTGGAATATATACACAAAATCAGCAGTGACCTAGAGAGCACACATTTCTCAAACACTATTACAATCTTTAAAATACATACAGACTGGGATTGTAAAAAATGGGAAGCTCCTTTCAAAAAAGACCCTGGCACCAAAGGGTTAAACAGGACAACTTTCACAGATATACTGAATATTACATGTAAAATATGAAAATATTTCCCAGCCTGTGTACATTTTGACCCTGCATTGATTTCAGATAACACCAAATCAATCGAAATGTGTGCACCGAATTCTTGTTTATGTTTTTTCTATTAAAGCTGTATACTATAAAGAAAGCCCACTACTGCCATGACCTTCTGCATGATCACCTGCAAACAAATACTGAAATTGTCCTGTAGCTTAAGATCAACAATCCCCTGGTGTGTATATGCAGCACTGTGTAAATTTAACCAGCCCTTAACTTTGATACTCGTGTGTGATAAACAATTAGAGTGAAGACATTTGGGATTTCCTGCTCAGGGAATAGTGCCTCTCTCTCTCTCTCTCTCTCTCTCTCTCTCTCTCTCTCTCTCTCTCTCTCTCTCTCTCTCTCTCTCTCTCTC
>JBCNYG010000022.1:41932046-41958267 GCA_039654305.1 Porochilus rendahli | reverse complement strand
ATATATACACACCCCAGTGCAGCTAACTGGGTTATCAAATGCAGGCCATGACTCTCACTGTCTGTGGTGGGAGGCATGTAAAAGAACCATTACTGATTTTCGACAAGAGTAGGCTGCATAACTGTCAGCGTGTTTCTGCCCTGCAATGGCCTGGGGAGCTGTCGAGGGTTTACTCGGCTGAGATGGGCACCAGCCTCCCTCGACCCTAAGTAGGATTGAGAAAATGAATGAATATATATATGTGTGGGTGTGTGTGTGTATATATACATATATATATATATATATATATATTTATTTATATATATAAAATATTTTGGAAACACTGAAGTAATGTGCAGAATTATATAGCAGCATTCCTGCATGAGAGGAGCAGCGTACTTTGGAAACCTTCAGATTTATTTTGTACGTCCACTGTGTGTACCCTTTGTGACTCTGACTGGCTGTTATGCATAGGCTGCCAATTGACTGTTTGTTTTTTGGCAGGAGCTAAGCCTGCCAACAATGTGGATTATATACTAAGACAGTATTCCACAGAGAGCTCCACTTCTATGCAGTGTCTAAATCTGTCTATTATATTTGGTAATTATTCTACCTTTTCTAACTAATAATTTAAATTTATCTAACATTTTATTGGTATTTTTTATTATAATTATATATTATAATGTATTATAATTTTAATTATTATTATATTTAAACTTTATTATTACGATACAGATTAATACAGATTAATTATTCGAGCACACCACAATACTGCTGAAGCATAGCCCTGAAACAGAGTCCCAGACCCACACACAGTCAGCCTGAAGCCCTTCCTTTCAATTCCACTAGTGGCAGGATTTGCAGAATAATTTGCCCTTGGAAGAGACAGGGTTACAGTGAACAGAACAGGAAGACAGTGTCTGACAGGACAGGTTGAGGTTGCAGGGTTCCACTTTATCCTATAAACAATCTTTGGCATTGAGAGAATGCTGCTTACACGACTAGCTGAGTGCCAGCTTTTGCTTAGTGTCAGATTATTGGCCTGACTAGAAGAAAACCAGAGAGTGACACAACAGGTGCTTTAAGAACTTGCCAGGACCTTACTGCTTCAGTGTGACAAGCAACAGACACAAACACTCACAAATGTACATGGCGAAAATGTACAATCCAAGTCAGCTAGCTATCCAGGGGTTATGGAATGGTCGGGACCATTGCCAACATTTACAAGGAGCTAGGTGACAGGGCAAGCGTTTACACAGATCTGTGCTGTGTTCATATTCCAATATACAGTAGAGTGCAGTGAAGATATACACAGCTTTTAACCTTTCAGGCACAGTGTTTACAAATTTTTAATTTCTTCACTCGCTAATCCATTCCGATATGCTTTGAAGTTAAATTTTTTACTCCTTATTAGGAGCCCTTTTAGACAAAAGTGGTGGTGTATAATCTTCACTGCACACTGTCAAAGTGTGTGATAATTTCTGTCAGCATATTAAAAATAATAAAATAATCAATACCATGAAACAGGAAAACAACACATTTGAATTTAACTAATTAATATTAATATTAATATATTAATATTCTGTACATCTGGTCTGCTTTACTAGAGTGTATAATACCGTGTGTGTGTGTGTGTGTGTGTGTGTGTGTGTCATCTCATTCATTCACATAGAACCAAATGAGCTGTCAAGGTAGAACGAAAAGAGAATCAGAGACAATACACTCTGACTAGGCATTTTAGCCTGCTGACTGCTCACGTATACACACTGCTGACCAAGTATGTCTTGAGTATACAGCTGTCAAATGCAGGAGCTGCTCATGATTCAGCAGCTTTACAGTGACTGGCAGAATTTGTATTGTTTTTCTAAATAATAAACAATTCTTTTTTTTTTTTTTATACTCATCTGCTCTTTCAAGGCTCAGAATTACACCATCAGTAACAACCCTGCTGATATTCGGAAGTCAGTATCATCCAAAATAAAGGTCTACAACAGATTTTTTTTGTGAAGTTAGACTAGTGCGTAACTGGCACTTAATCTGATTCACCAGAAACCCTGACCGGAGCAGAGAGAAGCATCGGTAAGCACTGGCTGAGGGATCCATAGGGATGAATTAGCTCTGAATTAACAGCTCACCTTCCATTTCCACAACCTTTCACAAGTAATTCAGTCCCATTATGAAAGACAATATACCTCTAAAGACACCCCCCCACCACCCCCCCAATTCGCCCATATACATTACCTGTGGAGAAGGACTTCACAAGCCATTTTCAGCAGCATGAGTTACACAACTGAGACGTTTTTGTTGTGTTTCCACTCAGGGCACTTGGTTATCCGGACTGGGCACTTTGAGGTGCTAAAGTCTGTATGAGCAGGTCGAAAAGCAAGCACAGGCTATCGGCGCTCATCATGTGACCTCCGGTGTGTGCAGGGCTCGGCACTCTGCTGGAAAGTGCTGCAGTAAACAAGCTAGAACCTCGCTCAAATACAGAACTGAATGACGCAATGTAACAAGCAACACTCTGAGCCAATAAAACACCTGCAGAGGAGGGACTAAACCCAATATCTTGCACTCAACTTGCTGTGTAAGTCACATGCACACACACATGCACAACCATCCCTAAAATGCAGATCTCACAAAGCACACAAACACTGCCCAGCACCTGTCCCAATTCTATTTTATATCGCTTGCTCATCAACTGTAGTTTTCCTCTGCATCCTAATGCACAAATCCTTAAACCCTTACTGGACTGTGCCTCCATAGTTCTGAGAGAATTACTCATCATCTACGCCTCTGAGAAAAAATCCACAAGATCCACCCACACACATGATATAGTACATTACATTAGCACTTTCTTCATTCAGACCACAGACCACATTCAGACCTGATACAAGTCTTGAAGTTAGAACAAAAAAAGAAAAGAAAAAAAAGTGACAGGATGTACAGTAACAAATCTGCCTGAACCCGTGCCGACTCTTCACCTTTACAACAGTAGCTTTGTTGAAATAACACAACCTGAAGGTGGTAAAATAAAACTGATAAAGAGGTGGTTTGAGATAAACACCTGCCAAGATCTATATACTCTCTAATAGCACATGCAGTCAGTGTTTCTTTTATCTCAAAAGGTGTTCAGTGGGACTGATGTCAGGGCTCTGTTCAGGTCACTAGCGCTCATCTATGTCAACTTTAACACATCCTGTCTTCATGAACCTTGATTTGTGCAAAGGAGCATAGTCATTCTGGAAAAGGGTTGGGGCTCTTACTCGCAGTGATGGGAAAGTGTAATACTACAGCACACGAAGACATTCTAGACAATTCTATGCTTTCAAATTTGTGGCCAGTTTGGGAAAAACCCACACATGGGTGTAAGGGTCAGGGGTCTTTACATAGTACATATATTACAACTTTTTGATATAACACACACACACACACACGCACACACACACACACACACACACACACACACACACTCTGTGCGTCCTGACCCTCAAAATTACATGGTAAGAGGCAGGATTGTACAGAATGTTTTTTATGGAGTGTCAACAAATGAGTCAGCAGAGCATTTGTTTTTGGCTTCTTAACACATGACCAGGTAGTCAAATGGCCAGCTGCACGAGCGCCAAATAAGAGTGGAGCAGGAAGGCGCTCGGGTGACACTTCTGAGAATCTGATGTTAGACTGACATGTTAGTCTGACATGTATTTATCATGGCTCTTTCCATCCTTCAGCTGAGTGAAAAAACTTTCCTTTCTACTACTGTACTTCAGTTCTGTAGTAATGAAAGTAAAAACCCGACTCACTGCAACCTCAGAACTTCACATACATTAGTGGCTGGCCACTGGCAACTGTTTATTTTCAGGCTTGATGAAAAAAAGATTTTCCATAGCAGGTGAAATGGATATAGGCTGGGCTTTTATATTTAGCATCGAAGTGTGACAAACTGTCAGATTCAAACTGACAGAGCTGCAGGACTACGACACAAATAACTTGGGACCGTTCTGCTACTTACAATATGACAATAACTCAAAGTGATATTTACTGCTTTACCAACCTTTAAAAAACCTTCAGTAAAATAACAAGCCAGAAAACTTAGGTTTCATGCAAGCGTCTGCCTAATGAAGGCCGAGTAGTAGTCATTTTATTTGGTCTTTATTAACAATTTGCCAAAAATGGATGCACAGAAGGGTGGATCGATTATCTATCTATCCATCCATCTATCTCCACCTTATTTCTAACCTTTTTTAATTTGGAAAGTGAACTACACTTATTAAATTCCTTGTCAAAATGATTCTACAAGTTCACTTTATTTACAGATAAATTAGTAAAGTATTAATAAACAATAATAATTAAAGTAAATAATTTTGTGCTTTGGACATTATCAATATTCAGAACAATGAGAGCAGAGGTTCCCAACCCTGGTCCTGGAGAACCCCCTGCCTGGTACATTTTAGTGTTTTCCTTGCTCCCAACACAATTGATTTAACTAAGTGCCCAAGTATACACAAAATGCACAAAATTAACAAAGAAAAAATTTATACTATACACATGCATATAATATTGTTGTACATGTTAATAAATGCCAATCTGCTAGTAATCCGTTAATAATCATGATCATGGCAACCCTGATTAAGGTTTAGTGAAAACTCAGGCCACCTTTATCATTTAGAAGCCTAAACATCGAGGTTCCGATAAGTGAGTCTTATGAATACATAAACTCAAGCTCATGTAGAATACAAATTTATTCAGTAATAAACATATTTAACCACAATTCTCTGTGGAGTAAATTTGGATGCAGGTTGATAAATGAGGCCCAATGTCTGGAGAAGTGCTCAGAAGTACAGAAGTATTTGAAAATGTTGCGTGGAATGTAATGAATCTAAACAGCAAAAGCTAACGCACAAACATCTCTATCACATGCTGATTCAAAACCAGTCACTGTTTATAAAGTCAACAATGAAACAACATACTTGACATACTTTAAACTTATCCGTGAATATGCTGCGATTTTCTGAAAAAACTTTCATCAACCATCACCTTACGTCTTGCACCAGGTGGCAGAAACAGACCATGTTTGTGTTTGTCACTTAGACTACCAGTGGAAACAGTGCCAGTGTACTGACACTCAAATATACTGTGTGGGACTGGTGTTCATTGTAAACAACATTTTCAAAATATTAAGCCTCTCAGAAAAACACATGCACTGAAAACACTTGTAAATATGAACTGCACATTTTTCAATTCAGAACAACACATCCTTCCCTCCCTGGCAGACATACAGAATATAGCAGGCTGGGGGAACTCTAAATTCCCCAAACTGTTCACCTTGCATCAAAGCTGGAACAGGTGGGGGGTATCAGGCCTCAGACTGCAAGCCAAATGATCTGTTCTGGCCTCGACCAGCAGGCTCAACTCCCTTCTTCAAAACAAGATTGTACCCTTTTAACTCAGCAGGGATCACAGGAGTTTTGGGAGGGAAACAAACAGTGACCGCACAAGCAGTGAAGCTGGACTGTATAAGCACAATAATTCTTAGACAGTTTTACAGTCTTGAGTTACAACATGAAAAAAAAACAGAGATAAAGATGTCTGCCATTTAGATTTGATTGCCTGGGTTGCAAATTTACAGTTTAGAGGCATGGACCTGATTCAAAATATGCTTCACGCATTACATCTTCTGCAAACATCTACTTCACCAAAGTGGAATATGATTTAAAATTAAAAACTATCCAGCTAGAAACACCAAGCCTTTATCCAGTACAGTGTTTCAGGATGCACAATCAGTGTGCCATAGAAAGGAAAAAGTGCACAACATAGGGTTGACTTCCACTACCAAGTCTGTGCCAGAACACAATAATAGTGCTTTTTCAATGGATGGTGTGACTTTTATGCCTGACTTGAATATCCCTGCTGAAATAAGTTAAGCTAAGGTCCAAGGGAATAAAATCCTAGTCGTCTTTCAATTTCCTTTATATGTAAAATATACTCAATTAAAAACCACAGGTGATGAATGTCATTTATCAAAGAATTACCCTAAATGGTAGATTTGATAGGATTCAGGGTGAACTTACAAATTACTTTTTTAAAGCACTATGAACACACTCTTACTGTTTCGCTTGGGTCACATTCATGCTGTCTGGACTAGATTAGGCTTTTGGCTAGAGTGACAGGAACAGAATGTGACATTCATTCCTATCATTACTCCCATTTCACCCAAGATGCTTTTGGTTATTTATGGTTGAAGTCTGTTTGCTTTCAATGTCACATATAAAGATAAAACGTTGGCAAGTGCAGTAACACTAAGTAGGGTTCATTGAACGAAGTTTTCAAATACTCATTTAAAAATTGTCCCATCGTCTAAAAGCATTCTCAAAAACTGCTCGAAAGAAACAGAAATGAGTCGGAATGTATAAAATTAGATGCACCTACCTTGAAGAAGGGGTGACACTGGGGTGTTCGGGGGAGAGTGAAGAAGGGCCGTCCTCGCCATCCTGCAGGAGGTCCTCACATGCTTCTATCTTCTCGTCGTCCAGCAGCTCAGTGATCTGTGGTATGAAGGGAAACATTTTAAAAGTGTCATCTTACAAACACGACAAAATTTTTGCATCAGATGATCATTTTATCATGTGGTATCATGCGTCTTTGATGGATCTGATGGGAGTATCTGATATTATAAATGCTGGATATTGTTCCTTGCTAAATCACTTAGTAATAATTTACATTGTTAAATAGAAATGTACTTATATAGATATATATTTGCGTAATATAACTTATATATTTGTTAGATTGGAAATCTGTGTATATATATATATATATATATATAGAGTATGCTTCATCCAGGCATCAAACCACTCTAGATAAACCAGTCACCACTCTAGATACATATCAGAGCTTTGTTTTTGGCTTCTATCACCAACATGATATACTACAGAGTTATATAACATTTAAAATACAGTATTACTGGGGATTGTTTCAGGCTGATCTAATGACAAACAAATAGCATCATTTGTTATGGTAATGTAAAAAGCCTTTTGTCTATGTTTGACCTAAAGTCTCATAGCCTACATGATTACCCACAGCACTGCTTTGCATCCCAAACGTCCTCTACATCTGCTGCAGTGTTACTGCCACATTGCCATGGCAACCGCGCCGGCAGCTTTGGATTGGCTGTGTGCAGTTGCTAGTCTTTATGCATGCAGATATGAGTCATATGCGGCGGGAGCAATGGCTGTGCTGCAGGCTCCAGACCTTCACACATCTCTGTACGCTTAGAGCCATTATCTCATTAGTTGAACTATGATCGTGAATAAACACCACAAGTGCAGTGAAGACTGGATGTACTCGCAATTCCTCATTTCTCCAATCTCTTATTTTGCCAGCCCAAATCAAGTACAAAATTTATGTGCTTCTCCAGTGTAATAATTACACCATTTGTACATTCCAACACACATCCAGACGGTTAGAACAAAAATGCAAATGTACAGGCCGTAAATGCAAATGCTTGTTTACCCCGCTGCCACTGTTCTGTTTAGAGGTTGTTACTTAAGTAACAGGTTCAGTAAGAAAGGCACGGGCTAGGCTAAACTGTCTGCGTTCATCCTCAATAGCCAAAATGATCATGAACACAGCGTAGTGCAAGGCTGAAGGTCTTAAGCTGGAATGGACGTAAGCTGATTTGATCCAAAAGAACCTCAGTGATCGTAACCAGTTTGGTTTCAATGTTGTACAATTGATAAAACCTGATCTGCTGGCTGTTACTGAGAAACATCAAGCCATTACATCATCCAACCAGTACAGGCTTTGATGTTTCTTGATTTGTTTTGACAGAGCCCATCACAAGTGCCAATCTCCAATCCACCTTCACTTGACCCGGAGTCAGCTTCATGCAGTATCATGGTGAATTTCTTCCTACTTGGAGGCACATCAGGATAAATGGAGAAGGATAACACTGATTTTGTGCAGGCCCTTAAATGGAATCCCACAAGGTTGAATGCTATGCTCTCTTATTTGAACTAAATTTCAACCTTCACATATTACTGCTATCTATTAGTGTAGCTAAGACAACCTGTTATCATATTATGCTAATGCTGCCAAGCTGATCTGATCATGCTGGTTTTTGTTTTACAACAAAAGGACAATGTGGCCTTTTCTCTCCATAAAGGTCGAGTGAGTTTGCAGTCACCTGTCTCTCTGTTTTTGTACTACTGCACCTTGCTCCCAGCAGGTCTGTCCCTGTGTGTCATCAACTGATTCATAATACCAGTCATTTTCAACTTCTTCGAGTTAACCTATATCACTCTATTACAGCTTTTCTTCTACTTGCTCCCTGTAGCTGCCCACATCAGGCTTAAAACCACTGAAGATGTCCTACAAAGTAGGCAACAATCATTGGCTTGACTTGACCCACCGCGCTTCAAGATTCAAAGAAGGCATTACTTTCAGGAGGCTAAACTGTAAAAGGCGGTTTGTGGATAAACTACCAGGCCTCCTTTTCATTCAGAACTGCAAACCACCTATCAGGCCCTGTGTGAGTAAGTAGCCAGGAAAGCATTGACACTGCGGGAAGGTATTTATAGCAAATACTTTTTCCACAGTCACTTCATGACTTTTTGAAGGTGTTGCCATGGTGTGCACTCAGGTGTTAATCACCACCCTGGCATTTAGAAATGAGAGTGAAAACTTCACCCAGTTTAGAGAAGTGTCTCGTGTCTGTTTTGCATCAGTATAAAAATTAAAGAGCTAATAGCTAATCTAACTGCAAACTGTATGTCACCTTGACGGAAGTTTTAGCCAAGATAAACACTGTACAGCGATGTTTAGAAAAGCGTCTGACAATGATACAGAGCCGGTAAAACCCAGAACCCCTGAGGGGCAAACAGTGCTTTTTCCTAGAATGTTAAACATTTTCATGAACAAAAAGCAGAACTACAATAGCTGACAGTACACAGCAGCCAAATACTTAATCCTGACCAGGTGGCAACTGTCAGAAGCTGTTGTAGAACATGAATGAGAAAACTTTATACCCTATTTTTTCAGGCAACTGAATATTTTAATATACAGAACAAAATCACAGAAAGACCTCGACAAACCAGGCTGTAAAACATCAGCTCCAAGAAAATACCTTAACTCAGTCACACAAAACACAAATAGCCTTAACACGCATCTAATTATAGTTGCTACAGTAACTTGCAGAGTTTTGGTGATCTCTTTGTTAACCATTAAAAGACTTTAAATAGATTTATTTCATTATGACTGTTACAAGGTTTAGACAGTAAACATTCGCTACCTTTCCAGTCTCTTGGTTGCTACTTGGCAACAGTAAGCACAAGTAAGTCTTTGTTATTAGAATGGGGAAAGAGGATAGTGAAGAATTAAAGGCTTTTGATCTAATGTGCATTAAATTATTGCAAAATCTTGTGAGATCATTTATTTTTTTAAAAACAATGAAAGAAACCCCCCTCCAGGAAATCAGTGACTGTTGCTATACCAAATGATATCCCAAACTAAAACTATTTATCCTTTTCGAATTAATGTTTGACAAAATTTTAGCTTACACGTAATATAGAACCATTCTAATTCAAATGCCGACAGTCAACAAAATGTTGGCTTTGGTTTTCCCTGTACTAGGGTGTTGTTTCATGCCATTAGCTGAAGTATGCAGAGAATGCGATTTTGTTTTGCCCCATGAGGCGTTGTTAATATTCAGAACATTCAGATTATGCCACATATTCATTAAAAGCGTGGAGAGCAGCCCGCTTACCTAATTACATCTGCAATTATTAATTAACGGCTATTAAGTGTCCATGAGCAAACAGACACACATGGAAGGTGTGTGCTCTCCCCCTCTATGAGGAACAGAGAGGCACACACGGCTGTCTGTTCACATAGATGGAAAGTTTTAGCTGCACTGACAAATGAGCTCTGTGCGTCTTGGCACAGTTTGTTTACCCACACAAGGCAAGTGGGAAGCATTAAGAATGTGAGGAACAAAAAGACTTGGCCTTTGGCAGTTCTTTCAACTTGGAAGAAAACTCAGACGGGAAAACGCGTAGGAATCCTGGAGCTTGGATTCTTGTCCTTAGAAACACCCAATACATCCGGCGAAGTCAAGACATGAGATTAATGCCTCAGAGAGGACAAAACACAATAAAGACTGTCCTCCATCATTATAAGAAAAACCGTTGGGACTTGAAAGTCTTTTGTCAACTGTTATATCTGAACGTATTAATCAAGTTAAAGCTTTTAAACCATCAAATACATACTAGGCAACATTCAGAGCAGCAGCAGAGCCAATCACCTGTCCAGTCTTATTTACACAACAAACTAGACGAAGAACACTAGAGCCCTGAAACAGCTTTGTACTAAAGTAGTGACAATACAGTCAATTACAGAAGTGATCAACTGTTCTGGTATCTGAAAGAAGAACTGAGGTTGAACTGGTTCTTGCCAATATTCTGGTTAAGGCTGCATATTCATGCAAGTAATAATACCATGGACTTGAAACATAATGCTCATGAAAGCCACTGTAAAATGAATTTTCATAACAAATGTGGAGACTACGCAGTGGGAGCGGAATACCCAGATGGATGTCCCTGAAGAGTAAGAAACAGATCCTGATGATTCAAAGCTACTTTAATTTGAATATAATAATAATAATATGAAAAAATGATGCAGCTCTGGCATCAAGCCACAAGGCTCAACCCACGTTATGTCTATACGCGTCATCTCTTTGTTTCTCTCCCAGATATTACTCCCAAAACGGTGTTCAGATCTATGGCCTTGAAACATGTTTGAGGAGAAATTCCAGCTTAGAAACCTATTCAGGATTTGGACTCCTCCCCTGCAGTGCTCAAAGACTGTAGATAGTGTTTGTCTCAATCAGGTTCCCAGAGCGCTACTGAATGTTTTGCATGGGCATGGCTTCGGCCGTGTAACTCAAATTAGGTTTGTTTTATGGTTTTGTTTATTAAAACAAGACAGGTTTACATGTTTTGGTTTCAGTGTCCAATAAGGGTAATTGTCAGACTTTAACAACAATAATTCCACATGTGAAAGAATAAACACACTTCAGGATTTAGGAAGTTCACCTGCACATCTCTGGTTTTCTTTCATAAAGAAGCAAAAAGCTAAATTTAATTTTACACACACAGTAGCAATGTGCGATTTTTCCATGATCCTCAGTGCAGGTTCATCATAACAACAAACACAGAAACTATTTAAACAAACACCCTGCTCCTCAGCCACAGTAAAAGATTGCAGTGAAATATAAATACCAGGATGAGATAAGTACCAACGCTCATACAGGTCTGCCAGGTAAGAATCAGTTGACTGTCACCACCTGAATGCCCCTCCCATTTCAAGAATGTATAAGAAAGTACTTCCTACATCAAATAATTAAATTATTATATTGTGGTTCCTTTCTTTTTCCAATTCTATTATCATTTGATTTTCAATTTTTAAATAATAAGCATGATCCTCTGTTTTTTTTTATTTGGGTTCTCCAACTTAATATCCAGCACTGGCAAACATGAATTCCTTATATGAATTTCCTATTCTTTGCTTTCATTTCTTACTTCTCATTCAAGTGCTTGCCCGGATCCATGCCACCACCTTTAAAAACAAATAAAGCTCCCTAGAGGTTCATTCTTTCAAACGGCAGTTCTGTGAAAGAAATTCTGCTCTCTTTGTCAGGCTCATTTTAAGCTTGAAAAAAACACAATTCTTTGAAACAGCTGATTAGTGTATATTATATAGGAACAGCTCA
Source organism: Porochilus rendahli (assembly GCA_039654305.1). Taxonomy (NCBI): domain Eukaryota; kingdom Metazoa; phylum Chordata; class Actinopteri; order Siluriformes; family Plotosidae; genus Porochilus; species Porochilus rendahli. The sequence goes on along the minus strand of JBCNYG010000022.1, from coordinate 41,946,527 downwards.
AACTGATTGGTCCACTCACTAGGGATTATCATACATTATTCTGAGTGAATAATGCTTGAATCATAATGACGGACACTCGTGGTTTGTCGCAGTCATGTAAAGCAGACATGGTCATCGCTACACTATAAAAATGGAAAAATAAACCATTAAAAATGTTTTCTCTTCTTGTGGTTCCATGTAGTAGCCTGTAAAGTAGTGTGCAGTGAAGATTATACACCACCTGTTTTGTCTAAAAGGGCTCCCAATAAAAAGAAGTAAAAAAATGACTTGCTATTTTAGGCAATGAGAACCAAAAAAAAACCATTCCAAAAAGTACATTGAGGTAAAAGTATGGCTAATAAAGAAAAACACAAAAAAAATACCCATTTTTCAGAAAAATTGAAAGGTGTCGCAAATTGTATATTTTTTTTTACTTTTGCATAGCATGAATGAACTTCAACCCACATGGAATGGTTTACCGCGTTAAGAAAAACAGTACACTTATACAACTTAACAAAATGAAGATAAGTCAGAAACCAAGTACTATTTAAGCATTCAAATAGGTTTAAAAACATGTCCTCAACTCATGTGTTCCTGCTCACGTTTCTGCTCATACTTAAAATATGTATTTAAAAACAAACAAAAAAACCCCCAAAAAACACACAACCCTGTAAAAATCGTGTTTTAGTTTTCAATTTATCTTCCCATGTAGTATACACTTAAACAATTATTCAAGGAGGAGTGACTCAAAGGTCAGGGCTCTGGGTCAAAGTCCCAGTACCACCAGGCTGCCACTTGAGCAAGGCCCTTAACCCTCAACTGCACAGTTATATGAAAATGATAAATGAACGTCTCTGGATAAGGGTGTCTACCAAATGCCATAAATATAAATGTAAATTATTTCCCTCAGACTCAGTGGACATCGCTGTATTTAAATCCGTCTCGGGGACTATTCAGCAAAACCCACCCCACCTTCATCAAAAAATTTATTTATACACTAATAAAAACATACTTATGAATACAATATCCAATTTCTGCTAGTACAGCCCATAAATCCTTCACAGTAAAGCTTTAATCCCTATCTGGATGAGATTACTGTCTCCGGATGAAATCTGTAATACCACTTTTACATGTCTCCTCTGTGTTAAATCCCTTGTGTCTGAACTGCAATTAAATCAGCACTGGATAAGCCAGTTTCTCTAGGGTTATCACTCCTAAAAGCCCTAACACACCTGAGCATACACATTATTAATAGCAGATATAATATATATCATCTATATAGATATATGAATATAAGCAACATTTTTGAATCATTCATAAAAAAAAAATCTTTTTTGTACAAATGAGAGGATTACAGTCCTTTGAGTGATATACTGTAGCTCATTCATTTATTCCTACAAAACTAAATTTTCTAATATCGTGTTATAAGTATATGTACTCTATAACAAGCATACAATAAACCTGTAGCTATCAATTCGTGTGATCCCACTAGAGGTACAATAGAACAGCAACTGATGTGAATTGCTTTCCTGTTGAGATTTATTTTTGTGAATTTTGAAAAATGTTTTGCGACTCCACATGACAGCGAATATTTTGCAACTTCCGTATAATCACAGTAATTACGTATAAAGCACAGAAGGTCGAGCAACAAATTTCGACTGATTTGTGAGTAATCTGCGATTGGTTTGTGGATGTTTGGCAAAAAAAGCGAATCTCCTGTCGTTAACCAGTCGCGTTTGTTCTCAAACCATTCGATATTTATTTGCATGTTATTAGCACAAATAAAATACGAATGATGACAAAGTACACGGAATATGGCGGATGTCTCAAACTTTATGCGTGGAAGTCTCCAACTTGTTGCTTTTCCTTGCAAACGAAAATCTAAAAATTTGCAAGCAAAATGGCTTTTGTTTGTTTGTTTTGCGACCTCTTCAAGACACGTATGGACTGTCTGAGAAGAGAATAAGACTATTCCCCGTCACAGCTTCGTTTTGCGACATTCGCAGGCATTTCAAATGTTTTAAATTTTTTCACAATGCGTTCATGGACCAAGCGACAAAAATTACTTTGTGATTTCTCTGTCTTAAACAGGAACACAGATCATACGGGCAATTGCATTTGTTCACCTTAAGTTATTAACAGAATGTCATTACAGTATGTCCTGATACCAAATTTTGGTGCATTTTATGATAAGAAGGTTGTGCTGCCATAAATAAGGTTAGAATGTCAATAAAAACTAACTTGCAGACATGCTGACCATATAGTGACCATATCTGTGTACCTGTTCATTAATGGAGCTATAATCATTGGTAGAGGAAAGATCATCCTCAGTGTCAAAGAAGTCCTCCCAGTTCTCGAGCAGCTCAGCCAGAATGCGGCTCACTGACTCTTGCTCCCTCAGCTCCTCGACATCGGTATCTAAGCTGCAGAGCATAGAAGACAGAAGTGCTCAGAACTTAGCCAACACAGAAATCAGATCAAGTGAAAATAGCAAGACAACCATGCAAGTATTTCAGCATTTAATTCTGATGCAAAGTCAGTTATTGCTATCACCATCTCAATTTGTTAGAATCTTACTGAAAGATGTCGGGACCAAAGACGGCAGCGAGGGTGCCGATGCTCCAGCTCTCCTCCTGAAGAGAAGCCACGTTAGACAGGAAGCGGCACAGAAAGCGCAGCAAGCTGTAGTTGACCTGGGGAAGCTGCTGCAAGACGTATTTCATGTTTCTCGCCAACTCATCCTCGCCGTTGTATTCTAAAATGGGTGACGACACAGGCAGCTGATTGAGGAGGCTGTACGTAAATTCACCGAAAAGATCTGAGCTGTCTGATTTGTACGATATAAACAAGACTGCAGTAGGGAACATGTGAAGGAAATGGTGTAACTGTTGCATGCAAGATAGGAATGTAGATAGATACAGAAACTAGAGCATGCATATATGTCGACAGAATGAGAAAAATATTTGAGGATTGTAGTTCATCTAAGCTGACGTCTGACATGTGGAATAAAAAACACATAACTGTGTAGAAGGTGGAAGGGTGAAAGTGTGATGGTACCAGTCATGTTTACATCTGACAGCACATCTTTATACAATTTAGTTTTTCCCTACTTTGTTTGTTTTTTTAGTTGAAGGAACAAAGTGTAGTCAGTTAAGCACATCAAGGAAACATACTCTTCAGTCCAAAACCCAACACCATCTCATGAGCCCTTTCTTTTCTGCTTAAGAAATGCAATCCCTTCATTATTAACAACCTTTAAAACATATATACATTTAAAGACATAGCCACCTCCAGGTATGACGGGGCAAGAGTTTGGCCAATTAGCTCCCATGGGCTCCCAGCCACAGATGGTGGTGTGCATCAACTTTTGATCTCCAGGATGATAGTACCTTGTCTTGCTGCTGCACCACTAAGTCCATTCCAAACCACAACTACAGTTCATTCATAAACTGTAATGTGCCCAAAAATAATTTTCTTCCCACTTTCCCACAGTACTCCCCATCTGTTCAACATCATCCATGTACAGAAACCAAACCAACACCAGTGGATAACACATTGGATCCGCCACACCAGCCACATCACCAAACATTGTATATCCTTATTTGTGGGTATTTCTGCTCTAGAATCTGAAGTTCTTAATACATGAGGCAATAACTTAAAGAGGAATGACATGGCCATGCCAGCAGGAATAACTGAGTAAACGTATATGTATCGTGTGACTGACAATCCAAGAGGAAAATCGGATCTAATGTAATCTGATTTCAGAAAATAATCAAAGAAGAGGTATAAAAGTTAGAAGGGTTAGAAGTCACTATTACGAAAAGAATGAATGAGGACATGCATTAACCTTGATAAAGATGCAATATGTGTGTTTGTAGGTCAGCAGGGATGATTGGCTCTGGGAGCTCCTGCAGGAAGAGGCGCAGCAGGCTAACAGCTGAGGCCAGATCTGCTTCCTTCTCCAAATTCACCTCTTCACCACTGTCATAGCGCTGCCGCAGCCATTCCACACGCTCAGCATTTCCATTCACCAGGAACAGACCTTCAAGGCCCAGTCCACCTGTGCGAGAACACACACACTTTATTATTTTTGCAGAACCAAGGCCTGGTTATTTCTTCACCTCTATGCTACAATGCTTGGGATTTTTAAGATACATTCCAAAGCAGGAAGAGTCACACCTATTTCACATGGCAGATCAGGTTCAGTTCAATGCTTGGATTCAGAAACTAGCATTTCCATACAGTCCACATACACAAAATCCTATAAACTACACAAATCATAACCAGACATTTATTATCTCATCCTTGATTTATCAAAAGCTATTAATTCTTAAGAGACAGGAATATATCATGCCACTTGCAAGCATCTAGGAGTAACCTTCATCTGTCAGAATTTAACAAGTTTTGAAAGGGACAGAAAGTTTGTGGTCAAGTGTAGGTGGTGTTCACATACCCTGTCTCATATCCCACGTCACAGATCCTAAAAATAACTTGTGGTTCATGGCGGAATGCTTGCAGCACATCTAAATGTGCAACTAAACACCTAGCAGCTCTAGAACGTGTTAAAAACAAAACATGTGCCGCCTGGCGTCTTTGAGCCCAAAAAAAAAAAAAAAAAACTAGCCACCATTTTCAGAATTAGCCTCTGGCATACACACTTGGCCAGCATAAAAGCTTACTATGGTTTGGATCGAACAGTTCCATGAATTTACAATTCTATCTCTAGAAATGTTCTCAGAAAATAACAACAGCTGCTTTTAGTGCTGAGACCCTGAAGCTGGGGGTTGCACTGGTTTACACAACACTAGAACTATAATTAGCATGCAGAAATCATCATGCTTCTTTAAGTCTCAGATGCCACAAGATGATAACTACTTACTTGACGGGTGGTCCTACTAACTTCCTCACTGAAATATTACTGAGCCAGTCCTGCCTGTTATATTTAATTACACTTCCTTCCGCACCATGATCTAACCAACTGAATGAGATGCCACTAGGCTGGAATTACAGAGATGGACAGAGTGACAACCCAAGCCATAGTCTACCTCCACCATACAGTACACTTCTGAAGAAGTCAAAACACACCAACCTATTTATCCAGGAATGTCTGTTTATTCTAGAAGACTCAAAATAGTTTTGTTTTTAAACTTGACTTAACAGTATACAAACTACAATCAAGAAAAATACTTTTAAAACAATATTAAAAATTTTACACATTCTGTTCTTAGATAGCCTGGAGATAAGATTTGAAATCTTGATTGGATAGAAAATTTTTGCAGTGTATTCAAATGAGACTAACTTTTATCAAGTGCTGTCCTCTTTTTTAAGACCATAAGTCAAAACGTTTGAAGCCAAAACACACGAAACTCCCATTTACAGGTAACCAAAACGAGTACCGGAAGGCAGCCAATGGCATTTAGGATGATGGGCGTTTTGGGCGTTAAATGGTACTTAAGTGCGTAGTCCTGAGAACAAGTCTCAGCAACAAACCTGCATCAAGTATCACATTATCGCCTATATTGAATACTTAAATATAGAGTAGAACCACTGCACTAACCACTATAACTAAAGAATGTATTATAATTTCATAATCCATCACCCATTCTTGAATCTTCACAGTTAACACAGCTGACACTCACATATTCATCAGTGTGACAAACTCCACAAAATATATGAAATAGGATATTTTTATTCTATACTGTGACTATAATCTAAAGACCTGTATTTAAATCTACAGTAATACTTTTAAGGTTGGGTTTAAGGTCTAGCTACCACCGGACAGTGTCTGTGTTTGTGTTTGTACAATTCTGCGAAAGAAAAAAAAAAAAAAAAAAACAACAACATGAAAATAAAAACACAGAAGATAAATATCGAACGTGAGTCAAATGTCATTATGTAGATCAGCCAATCATCTTGCAGTATGCAAATACTGCCCACAGAGGTTATAGAGCAAACTGGGTTAGAGGTGTTTCCAATTTGCCTTTTTACTGAACCTGGGTGTAGCTCCAGTTTTCTAAAACTAGATGCCAGCTCCTGCTCACCATGCTCCTCAATGTACTCCACGATGGTCCTGACCAACAGCGGGACCTCGTGGCCTGGCTGGCCGCTCTGCTGCACCTCCTCCAGAGGGACGCCAAACACCCTGGCTGTGCTGAGGGATTCGCTTAGGCTACGAGAGAGGCTCTTCCTCATCGCTTCCACAGCCGCACCGCTTCAGTCGCTCTGTATGGCCGACAGACGCAAAACACGGTCATGGTAGTGTTAGGAACACACCAACATAAACAAAGTAGGCTGAGACAGAAATCGGCTGCTCCCAACCCAGAAGCTGTTTTCATCTTGCTCAGACTTTGGTATGAGGTTATATAAGCCAGGTGACAAAGGTATGCAATAATCCAAAACGCAGCAAACATGGTGGACAGACTACACTGATGGTAGTACAATGAACACTTTGACAACCGTCCTCTAAAAAAGTAAAAGTAATGTTTATTTAACATGGAGATGAAAGAGAATATTACTCACCGTGTTTTTACTTTAAAAATCCAGCTGTTTACTGTATCCCCTGCTCTACTCACTAGCAGTAAATTGAAAGACCATCTATGGCTGCTTCAGGTTATGGCAAAAGATGAGCCTGTAGTTCCTCATTGACGGACCGCAAATCCTGTACAGGACGTCAGTGGTTAAACTGAGGAGAGACGACAGCAAACAGGCACAATGAGTAAAGCTAATTATTTATTAACTCAGTCATAAAACAGGTCATAACCTGTATTAACTCAGACCAGGCGTTCCATCCATTTAAAAATGCTCCAAAGGATTTCAATCTTAACCATTACAGTACAGTGCCATTCAATGCATTTCATCGTTTAGGAATACTTTATGGAAAGGAACCTGCTTAGAGAAAGATATTTGTGAGATTGTTAAATAACCAATAGTTCTAATACAGGGCGAGGGGAGAATTTGCCACAATAGCACCTATGCAATGAGTATTTGCGTGTGTGTGTGTGTGTGTGTGTGTGTAAGTGTGTGTGAGAGAGAGAAAAAGAGAAAGAGAGAGAGAGAAAGAGAACACAAGATGCTTGTTTGTTTTATGTATTTTTTTAAAAACACAAAATAATTTACAATTTTTTAAATTCTCATTTCTGTTACTGGGCAGTTGTGGGTTAAAGGCCAGACTCAAGGGCGCATCATCAACCAATGAGCCACCCATGCCATTGTGAAGTTAGTGAGTGTGTGTGTGTGTGTGTGTGTGTGTTTGTGTGTGTGTGGGTGTGAAGTGAATGGCACAGTGCTATTCTAATTAGTAGATGTAGTCTACTGTACGTCCTTATCTACGTACAGTCCATTACATAAAATCCCACAATTAGCAAACAAGCTCTGATTCCCCGAAAAGTCAGGCTTGCTGACAAGAAAATGAAGTGGTATTTTGTTGCTAAACAACAAAATAAAAATAAAAAAGCCAGCGAGGGAAATAAAAAAACTTCAAGAAGTTGTTCTACCAAATGAAATGAAAGGTAAAAGGGAAATTTAACAGAGAACGCCGGGAGGGAACATCGAACAGAAATTTCCCTTGGCTCACTTTTGCTTGTTACTAATTTGAAGAGTAAATACTGATGATTTATCTGTGGTTGTTTTGAAGAGACGGTAACAGACCATTTATTCTTGTGCAACAGCCTTTGCCTTTCTTTCTGCTTTCTTTGTGGCCTGTGCTACAAAACTATCAACCTGTGTATTACCAGGGTGATAAATAAATAAATAAACCTTTAATTAAATAATAATATTAATAATATTAATAATAATAATAATTAAACAATAACAATACATAGCACATAGCATATTGTTAATAAAACTATATTTTCAAAAATAACTGATTCCATTCTTTGAAAAGAAGTGGGGATGTGTGTGTGTCTCTGTGAGTGTATATAAGGGTTTTTTAAAGATATGGAAGGGAACTGAAGGACAACTGTTTACTCAGCATCGCCTTAAAACCCGAGATTGAAAATTAAATAAGCTTCAAACAAAAACTTCTCAAACAGTTGAATATCCTGCTCTTCTCTCTGACCCTGACATCAGATCCTTAGTTAATAAATTACTTCAATCACCATTCACACAAAGCTCTACAGACAGGCAGAGCAGCCCAGTCCAGATGCCTACTGACTGTGCGAGTCCACACCATATGTGAGCCTTGTGACTGACCCGTTATATAAAGATATACTTATCATAATTTAGCTGCCCAGTATCACCTACATAAAATGGGGGAATGCTGCATTTAAAACTGGGTGGAAAGATGAAGAGAGAAGAGCAGAAGAGCTCTGCTGTTAATCCCACACATCGAAAGCAATGACCTTTTCAAGTCTGCCATCGTTGAAGTTCATGTGGTAGGAAGACGTGGTAGCAGTTTAAGTACCATACCTTCCTCATTTTCATCTGATCATTTTTCACTGTCCCACAGCGCGATAAATATTTTCACACAGGTTTGTTCAGTATCTTTTTCCATCAAGGATATTTGATTGTTGCACCAGAGAAAAGCTTAAATAATATAAATCCACTGGCTAGATCTCACGTGTATCTATTCATTAGTAATGATAGATCCACTCAGGAGGGCGCATGGTACACGGTGGTACAGTGGTTACCATGAGCATCTTAACGCAGGAAGGTTCTGGGTTCGAGTCCCAGGTCAGCGAGGGCGTTTCTGTGTGGAGTTTGCATGCTCTTCCGGTGCTTGCATCGGTTTCCTCCAGGTACACTGATTTTCTCTCCCCATATAGTCCATGCATGTTAGGCTAACTAGTTGTTCCAAATCTCCCCTAGGTGTGTGTGTGTGTGTGTGTAAACTAGCTGTTTAGGGTGTACCCCAAGCTCCTTCCCGCGACCCTAGTAGGATGAAGCAGTTCAGCCATCCATTTAGGAGACGGCAGAACAGCAGTCATTTTAATGACCCCAGGGAGGGAGGTCACAGAGAGAGCAGCTGTACGTGTGTGTGGGAAATTATCTCATACTGCTTATTCTTTCACCAGCTCTGCTTAACTTCAACTGGATTTTGACCATTTGCCCAGAAAAGATCGACGCCAAACTCATGCTTGCTTGTAACCGAACATGATTTGCTCTTGACGTTCCGCAGAGATTTCAAGCACCCGTCCTGAACAATAATGCGTCATGTATCGCCCACCAAACCCATGCACTAGGGCTGCAGCAAAACAACGAATCGGTTGTGATGACACACATCTCAGTGCATCTACAGGATGAAAAGAGAGCTTTCATTGTGGCAAATGGAAATTTCCACTCTGATGCACTAACCCTCACAACACTTACACTACTTTGCACAGAGGCACCACAGAATTAAGTACGAATGATTAGCATGCAGGCAACAGAAGCCGGTAAAACCTTCACAGTGTTCAGGACCACTTAGAGAAGACACACTGGACAACTGAAAAAACAACAAAGCTTACTTGGGGATCTTGGGAAAGTGTACAGTGGACACAACTTACGAAACATGAGATCAGTTAAAATCCTCCCATTACAAAAATAAACAGAACTCACAGTAAAGATATTCATCCTTAAACTGAATTAAACTGTCTTCCTGAATGTTTTGGGTTTTTTAAAGTATTGGTATATTAACAATCCTCTGTTGATTTCACGTTAATTCTTCTTTTTGGTTTTTCTCACGGTAATGGATGCCAAAGGGACTTTACATGTGTGCAGACAAGGGTGGTCCGTAAAAATCGAAAGTAGAAAAGTCTAAGCTCCAGCCCCTGAAATTCGTTGGAATAGCTGAAAAAACTCTCCTGGTGAATTGTTTTGTCAACCGGACAACATTAAGCCCTCCCTCAACGACCTTGAAGTTCCACCTGGGGATCCCCAAGAGTCACTTTTTATCTGAGAACAAACATAGCATATAAGGATTAAAATCAGAATGAAGATAAATATATTATTCTATGAAAAGGAAATGTTGTCAATAGTAAAGAAAATCATAAGTGACTGTAACAACATTAATCATCCGTTATATGAAGAACATCAATTGTTTGGAAGAGAGTGTTCTACCCGCTGGCGTACTAATATTTATGTTTACATGTTTGAAATTATTTTTTATGTCTCTAATAATGTAATTTCTTTTAAGTGTGTGCCATTTTTTAGGCATTGGATGACAAATTACATTTTTGATGTTCCTTTCTCTTCTATTCTAAAAATGAATAAAAACTTTAAAAACAGCAATCCTTAAAAACAAACCAAATTAGATCCTTGGAAATAGGGGTTGGTGTTAGCATCAACATTTTTAATTATGTATTAATCCATTTCAAAATATTATGTAACTGATCTATCTTAGTGGGAAGATGCATTTACTCAAAGCTAACCCCTTTACATACCCCTATAATACTATTTTCACCCAAACAGTTTTTAGAATCAGAAAAGTCTCTAGATTAACAAAAATATTTATATTTCAAGGTCGTTGAGGCCGACTGAGAAAACAATTCGCCAGAAGAGTTTTTTAAGCTATTCCAAAGAATTTCAGTTGGAGCTTCGATTTTCCGTCTTTTGATTTTTATGGACCAACCTAATGCAGGCTGATATTTACACCAACTAGAAACAGAACGGCAAAGAGGTGCAGACACGGAATGTGATTTGCAGCAAAAATACATTTAATATACACTACCAGTGGCCCTGCGATGGCCTGGCGAGCTGTCCAGGGTGTACCCTGTCCTCGCCCAAAGTCGGCTGAGATGGGCGCCAGCCTCCCCGTGACCCTAATTAGGATTAAGTTGTTCAGAAAATGAATGAATGAATAAATGAATGAATACACTACCAGTCAAATGTTTTCAAATCTTCTTCAACCCCCTTTTTGAAATTTTATTAAAATTTAAATCTGTTCAAGGTCAGTAAAAGACCTGAAAAGGAATAAAGCAGTATATCAAAAATACCTTCCAAGAAAAGAACAAGACTGGGGTTTCAAATCATGCAAAGCAGGGCTAGACACAGGGTTTCATATTTTGGTGACCAAAATTTAAAATGTATTGGCCAATTTGGGCCACCAGTCCCAGAGTTTTGCGGACATAGTTGGGCAACAAGCTACAGTCTGTAGTGGAGCAAAGCAAACTCACACTCTACAGATGGATGTGGATGCTGCGATCAAAAGAAAGATTTGAACATGTGAACTTATCAAAAGTACAGGTTACTAAGTCATGAAAGAGGAAGATGCAGGAGACAGGGACAGATGGAAGAAGATGATTTGCTGTGGCGACCCCTGAAGGGAGAAGCCGAAAGACAAAGAAGAAGACAGGTTACTAAGTCAAGAACATTCATTGTCTGAAACATCGCTGGCATTCACGACTTGTCAAAATCGAGTTTATCGTGCTGACATGAGTTCACAAGACGTGATAATCAGAAACACGGCCATCTGAATGCTTGTAAGAACATTTTGTATGTCGAGCTCTCGAAGAGCAGCACAGTCTCAAACCTCATGGAGCTGGTTTGGGATGAAGTGGACAGAAGGTTGAAGGGACAGCAACCAACAAGTGCAATGTGGGTATTTTTGCAACAGTGATGGGAAGAACTTTTATCATCGAAAGAATGCAACGAATGTCTTCAGCTGGAATACCTGCAAAAGGTGGCAACTTTAATGTAAAATGTAGATAAAATTGTGCTCCAATAGGAGCAAAAGAACATTGTTGACTTACGGATGACACCAACACTGAGTTCCCTTTTCATTTACCATGAGTAGACACCATCCATGACCAACTTCTTGGTTTCTACATCAATATGCAAAGTAGTTCATTACTGCAATCTCAATAACCCTGAAACTCACACTGATCCCACAAGATCATGATTATTTATAGCTGTAAGACTTGTGTTTCTCTTTATTAAATCCATCTGATTTTTAATGGTAAAAATTAGTGATATAAATAGTTATTTTGCTCACCAGATCTCTCAACAGTAACCCAGGCACAGAGGTACCAGTGATGCATGACAAAGCATAAACTGCCTTAACAGAACCCGGAAACAAGTTACAGCTCTGATCTATAAACTCTGCAATCTGTCAACTAGAAGGAATAAATAGGGGTGAGGTGCCACCGTTGAAGTGTCGCTCTATTTGTACGCACACACTCACTATATATTCATGTCCTCCTTGTACGTTAGCATTACTACTTATTTCCCTCACTATCATTAGACTGTAACCTAAACCCTGAAATGTGTGCATGACAAGTTTATCAGTTTATGTGTAGACCGCCATAGAGACAACCTTTCAGCGACACAGTGATAAGTAACAAGCGGATCCCTTCCTGTGTGCATGTATGTATCCATAACAGGTGTGTCTCCACAAAAGCCCAGAGTAGCAAAAGTTCTGAAATACAGAAATTTGAAAATAGAATGTATCAAAAAATGACCTACACATCTAATAATTGTGCCATTCTTTAATCCACAGGTGTCAAACTCAAGGCGTACAGGCCAAATCCGGCCCACCAACTCATTTCATGTGGTCTGCAAGAGCCTTTTTAAGAATATGACTAGCGTACATTCTTTGCTTAGTTCATTACCATGAAACCTAATTCATCCTTTCACTAGGTGGCAGCAGCCTACTTCAAATAAACAGCTAGTTATTCATGGCTCAAGAAAGATTGCACGCTAGCATGTCGCTGTTAAGCGTGGTCAGATAATGCAGGTGAATAAAGGAAATAAGGACAAATACCTAAATAAATTATTTTGCCATGCAGGTTTCATGGTTGCCCTTTTAGAACAGATGTTCAGTGATTATTGGGCCCTCGATCACCTTTAAACTTAGTGATGTGGCCCTCAGTGAAAATGAGTTTGTCACCCCTGGTATAATCGATACTTTATCAGTAACCAAATTATCATAATGGAAAACAACCTACAAATATAACTTTTCAGATCAAATAAATATGTGCCGTGCACAAATATTAATTCCCTCATCAAATTATTCAGCTTGATGTTCGGTTAACATGATGATCTCTTATTTTAAAGATTTTAAATGACAGATTTACAATCGCTAGTAAATCATATCGAAAGAATATCACACCAATTCATCATAACCAGTCATTTAAATGGGCTGTGTGCAGTAAGAATGCTTTCAGATATAACACAGAAATAGTTCAATCCTATTAACAGTTTATTACTTTTAGTAAACTATATTTTTGTCTCATCATAACAAAGTGAATATTAACTTGGAAATTATAAATTTTGAGTTATTGGTATCACTTTGTAGTTGATACCACTTTTTCTAACATAATTGTCTAGTTTTTGAGTAACTAACCAAACCTTGCCAGGAATTTTCCGCCTTTTAAGCATCTAACTTTGGAGAAAATCGTGTTTAAAGTTCAACAAAGTATTTAATCATTTCCAACTTAATACCCACTTTGCTGTGATGGGTAACATATCTAAACATATTTAAATAGATAAATGCACAGAAATATAAATCAGTCATCTCTCCTTCATTTGCTGAACCGCTTAACCCTGCGAGGGCCACGGGCAGGCTAATGTCTATCTCATCCAACACTGGCTGAGAGCAGGGTACACCCTCGCCAGTCCACTGCAGGCCAGAAATGTAAACTAATAAGTAAAAACAAAATTATTTTAATCATTATTACATTTATTCTTGTACGATTACAGTCATATACTATCTCAAATAATAATCAAAAAATTTTCCCATTTCTTCTGGACAAAATACATTTTAAGGCTGGAGTCAGATATAGGAATACATTATTCTATAATCAGTGTGATGATTTTGGCCTTTGTGCTACTTTATTCTGAGCTCTTCTCTCATCCATGCCTCAACGTTATACCTTCAAATAACAAATCGTACTCTCCCCGAACACAACAGGAAGTTTGCTCATATTTCAGTTTCATTATTTTTTTTGGGAGGGACGACAAATCTACCAAATTTCATGTGACGGTTAACACCCTATGGCAATAAAAACACATCTTATTGTTTTGACACCTACTAACCAAAAATTCAGTCACTATTTGAACTGCATTATCTCTAACACCTATTTAGTACATGCACACACCCACACACACACACCCACACAACCATATGGTACCCCAACTGTTTCCATGGATCGCTGTGGGATCAGTCTAAGAAGAAGCTGTCACTTGGCATGGAGGCTTTCATCTGGGCCAAGTAAGAGAGAGAAATCTCCTTGAGGACAGCTGGCTTTAGCTGTAATCTGTATGACACACATTCAGCATGTTTTAAAGGGCAGGCCACCTTTGCGCAGCATCAACACAGTAGAGCCACCAGAGCCTGCAAGAAGTTATTCTAGCGTCCGCTTTTCTGTTTTGAGAAGAGAGTTGGTTTCACGCTGGTGTGAATACACAGCCTTGTCTCATCTTTCAGAAATTCTGTCCTTGCCTCATCGGGGGATCTTGGTTTTGTTTGGCCATGCTGTTAGAAAATAAATGATGATCTTTGTGTGTGTGTGTGTGTGTGTGTGTGTGTGTGTGTGTGTGTGTGTGTGTGTGTGTGAGAGAGAGAGAGCGCGTGTGTGTGTGTGTGTG
>JBCNYG010000022.1:41917489-41928935 GCA_039654305.1 Porochilus rendahli | reverse complement strand
GTGTGTGTGTGTGAGAGAGAGAGAGAGAGTGTGTGTGTGTGTGTGTGTGTGTGTGTGTGTGTGTGTGTGTGTGTGTGTGCAAAAATAGCACGAAATGTTGCAATAATGTTTAACTATCCCTTAATACCCTTGCCTAATGTGTCAAAAGAGCTTGAAGTAGATAATGAAAAAAAATTTTAAATCAACAAACACATGATTAACTTCATCCACACATCACTTACTCTACTTACTGTCGAGTGATATGTGAATGAGGTGAGAGATAAGGCCACAAATATCATGTCACACTACCTGTAGGCATTTTTCCATGACACACAAAATGTATTATGATATTAAGGCTAGCATATCATTATTACATACCACCATAAGCAATAGTGCTGCATTAAAATATTAAAAAGATTCATTGGGGACATGATCCGCCATGGATGGGGTTGATTAGTGTGGTTATTGCATCAGGGCAATTCCATTAATTAAAAGTTGACTTGTGATATTAAATTAGTAATAAGGAAAAAATATGGTTATTATTTGTTGTTTTAAAATTCACAAGATATTACCTGCGGATGAGTGTCACATGACTGGTGGACATCTTGGAGTTTGAAACGTCATCTGTACACGGATATAAAATCAGTAATTCTACGACAGTTATGCAAATTAATTATTCTCATTATAATAATATTTAACGAGTTTTGTATTTCATTGGACCAAATTAACACCTTGTTATCAGTTAATGGTTTATACAAAACTTAAATGATGTGCTCCCATGCAGGGCATAAAACTGTGGATTAATATTTTGTAAGTTAATGTTATGTGATTTTTAACCACATTCGGTTACATTTTGGTGAGACTACTTTCAGCCACACTTTTCAATTTTTAAACAACTATTTTTTCTGATGTTCAAGTCTTAAAATTTCAATGAATGTTTATAATTAAATTCTGATTGTAATAAAAAGCTATACATCTTTTTTTGATTATCTTTTGTGTATATAATATGTCAGTTACGGTGGAATTGCCCAGAAATGAACTGCTGGGGTGTTATATCTAAAAAAAAAAAACTACAGTGTACTGGGCAAAATGGAGATATATATGTCCAGCACGCTGAGCACCATCCCTGTTCCATAAGATCTAGGTTTGGGATGTAGGGATGTTGGCCTTCCCGTAGGTTTTATATCCAACCTAATTTTAACACTCCTCTTTTAGCTGATGAATGATTAGATGGTCCGGTATGCACAAGAGTTTTCTATCGTAGGATAATAGTAAAAGTGGCTATCGGTAGATATTCTTCCCATTTCATCAATGTACAGCGGCTACTTTTCAGCAACCAACTGATTTTTACACCACTACTGTTGGAGTTAAGAGCTACTAAAGGTGTGCTGTAACTAAAAGAGAAACAAGCATGAAGGAGCATGATGCATAGCGAAGCTCCTCGCAACACTCCAACACAAATCAGCCTTTAGCCCAAATAAGAGAAAAGGAACGTGTACCCAAACAGAGTTGCTTCTTTTGTTTGAAAGTGATTTGGGTAAAACAAATCTGGCACTGACCAGAAAACCCAGACGAACAGGAGATAATGAAACTGAAATTAAATAGAGTGTTTAATATTTACTCCTCCGATTTTGTATTTACATGGCTCTCTTTTAGACAACTTGGTCTTGTTTTTTTAATTCCATATAAAAGGAGAAAGGTTAAAGTGCCTTTTCCTGCGGTCGACTACACGGGTTTACTAAAATCAGTTGTGAATGTGTGCAACTATTATGGATGAGTAGTTTCAGAAATTTGATTCAATACATTTACAGCATTTGGCAGACAGCCTTCAACTGAGCAGTTGAGGGTTAAGGGCCTTGCTCAAAGGGTCCAACAGTGGCAGCTTGGTGGTACTGGGGCTCAAACCCCCGACCTTTAGATCACTAAGCCAGAGCCTTAACCCTGAGCCACCACTGCCCCAAATATCACTTCAAGATATTACAATAATCTATAACATGACGTAAGATTTCATTAACACTACCCAGCACTGTCGCCAACATATATTAGAATATAGAATATTGGGTAACATGTATACATAACAACTGATAAGAACTGAGTTGATTAGATCAGTATGAGGCAAATTCTACAAGACATTTAATGTGCAGCTTTGTTAAAACTATATAGTTAAACTGAGACAACATGTATCATAATACACTTTTTTGTGAAGCATGATGGGTATCGGCAAAATTGTTCCAATTGACAATAGCACAGAGCTGACACAATAATACATTTTGGGAATGTTACATAAGCACCAAGTGCAGTTTCTGTTTCTTTTTTGCTAACATATGTTTTTACCGTGTTTATCACCGAGATCAAAACGTAGTGCTGAAGGTTTCACTGCGTTTAAGTCATTTGAAAAGGCAGATACTTGAGTTCGATTTAGATTAAAACAATCATGGGACACATCCTCTATCTTTATCCTTTTCAACTTGGCTGAAACTTAAATATGACCCTTTATACTTTTGGCAACATGCAGAACATGGTTACATAAGTGTAGTTTAAGCTAGTGGTTCCCAGACTGGAGTCTATAGGAACAGAGATAAGGACTTCAGTCATTTTGCTGTTATAAATCACAACCGCCGCTGTCAAACTAATTATATTTATTGGATCTGCCACAATCAAGGGTTCCATAATTAAAAGGCTATGTTATAGTGTGTCAGTCTTTTATATCTGTTGGATTTTATTTTTGCTTTTAGACTTTTAGAATGCTTTTAGACAGCAATGCATTGGCACGCAGGAAAATATCACAATACAATACTACGCTGGGTGAATTTGCAATCTGTGTTGCACTGTGGCATGACATAAAATACAAAATTTTAATTAAATAATTATGAAACCATTATAATGCTGCATGAATCAGGTGTACATTTCATTAAAATGTGTTTTCTGCTTTGTTATAAAACTGTTATATGTGGAGATCAACCTTCTGTAATAAACTTTTGATCACTGCACTAATTTTAACTTATACTTTCAAAAATACACATTAAAACTAATTAATAGTCAATGTCGTGCAATTTTTTTATTGCAGGGTCCAATCAGTAAGTGATGATAAATAAGGATCTGAAACTAGCAGACATGAATTTGTAGAACTGTAGTACAAAATCAAAAAATTCCTTCAGTGTTCTTGAAAATCATTAATATAATTTTCCATGTGTTTACAACATGTGTTTATTTTAGATATAATTAGACTTCAATAATCATTTTTAAATATAATATCATAATAATTGGCAATAATAATATCACAATATTTATTTTATAATATATAACTATTTTTATAGAATCACCAGCATGCCAGTACACTGGAAATATGTTATTTAGGATTCAGCAAATATTACATACATACAAGTATCAGCTATGTGTTTTTAACAAAAGTGATGCTGCTAAAATTTAGCTGACACTTACTCACAGTTTAGAGTTCATTTAGCATCTTTTAAAAGCAGAAATACATTGTTTCCAGAACGTCAAATGTACAGTTTCAGTGAGTAGTGTCCACAAAGGCACATTCTATTCCAGGCACTGTCAATCAAACTGCTGCAGCTAGCTAACTATAGAGTTAACTTCCCAAAATTTTTACCCTATATTCTTTAATAACTAAGTTTTCAGAAAATGATAATCATTTTATACCGTCAAGCACGCTTTGAAAGATTTGAATAGAAACTTCAACAATGCCAATATCAGGCTGCATAATATTTTTATCTTTTGCAATAGTCAACATGTCAGATAAGATAAAGCAAATATGGTGCCATAAATTTTTGCCCTGCCTTTGGCAAGAGAGAGGCAAAGCTACTAGTTTGACCGCGACCAATCACTGTTTGCTGTGAATGTCGCAGAAGTTGTCAAACACGACTATCAAGGAACATACCACCATAGCATATATTTACTTTATTAAAAT
Organism: Porochilus rendahli; assembly: GCA_039654305.1. NCBI lineage: Eukaryota > Metazoa > Chordata > Actinopteri > Siluriformes > Plotosidae > Porochilus > Porochilus rendahli. The sequence continues at coordinate 41,925,025 of JBCNYG010000022.1, read as the reverse complement.
ATATTTTATTTATAGTTTATTAAAATCAGTTGTGAATGTGTGCAGCTACATTCATTCGTTTTCTGAACAGCTTATTCCTAATTAGTGTAGCAGGGAGGCTGGCGCCTATCTCAGCCGACTCTGGCCGAGGGCTGGGTCACCAGGCCATCACAGGGCCAACGCTTACACAACCATTCACACTCACACATGGGGTGATTTGGAACAGCCAGTTAGCCTACTGTGCATGTCTTTGGACTGTGGGAGGAAACCGGAGTACCTGGAGGAAACCCACACAAGCACGGGGAGAACATGCAAACTCCACCCGAGCTGGGAATCGAACCCAGGACCTTCTTGCTGTGAGGCGGGCGTGCTAACCACTACACCACCACGCCGCCCACACCATTGTCTAAGCTCCAATATTTTTAGCATTAACTTGATCTCATAATGAACACACATGTACACACCCCTTCCGAAACAAAACCTTACGCCAAGCTTAAAGTGAAGAAGACATGCAAGAGAAGCAGAATAATAAATACACACCCACCGTGTCCAAATCAGACGCCTAATCCTTTATTATTATCATCAAGATCAGACTAGTAATAGTCAAATAAACCGGAAGCGTCACTGACACCCTGCCGTAACTAAGTTACCATTAATAGCTCGTGCTCGCTACTAACCCAGCTAGCTTCCTGAATCTGACAGCTCAGGATGAGTTAGCACATCGTCGTTTAACACAATACACCAGCTAACTGGCACAAATCTGTCAATAAAACGTTTTCACGACATGAAAACATTTAAGAAAGTTTTAATATCTGACTAGCTAAGCTTCACTTCAAGCAAACTGAGGTATACTTTTGTTATTTCTTTAATGTTTTTTTTTAACTAAACCAACATTACCTCAGGCATACACCTTCACCGAGGCGCTGAGACCAACTGGCTACACTGTGGGTGTAAAATAAACAATAAAACCCGAATTAAGGTAAAGGATAACTGGGTTATCCCACTCTCAAACAACCGGGTATGTGATGAGTGAGCGCTGGAATGTCAGTCTCTCATCGGTGCAGAAACAAAGAGTAAGATTTTAAATATAGCATTCAATTAACCGACAACAGAGCTTCACATATAAGGTGCTTAAACACATAACAGCCTAATTAAAGTACAACCGAGCAGGCAAATGATACCATAAGCGAGCTGTGTTAGGCGTGAGGTGGACATTCAGGTCGCGAGTTAGCAAAAGCTAAGACAGGAAGGCAGCTAGCGATAGCTCGAAGCTAGTCACTCTAACAGCGTCGAGAAACACTTACCAGAGCAAATCCGACGACAATCGAGAGCAACAAATCGGTTTGTGAAATCTGTCGTCCCGCAGGGCTCCTTTATACCTGCAGAGTAAGACTGAACTAGCTAAGATGCTCGAATGGCATACTCAGCTCTTCTCGATCATTCCTTGTCCGCTTAAAATGGAGTGAAAAAACCCCTTTGGAGTCGTCGCGAATTCGTTTACAGTACTGCCCAAAGCCAACACACACCCACAACGGACAGAGACATGCCAAAATCCTAGCCCCGCCTCTCCCTGTGCGCATGCGCACTCCACTCCACACCCTCCAGCATCCACTGCCTGGTAACTTCACAGGCGCAGCGTTGTTTCTAGAAATTTCCGGTTAGACTGATTTCGGTTTTCGAGAAGCTGTGTTTACCAGATAGGCGAACTAAGAATAAAATCAAGGTGCTCCAAATATTCCAGGTAGACTGAGGAAAGAGAAGGGGTACAGGATGTTTTATTTATTGTTATTATTTTTAAATATAATAATTTCCATACACACAAATGATGGCTTTTTATTTCTACCTGTAGTGAAGATTACACACCACTTTTAACATGAAATTAAAAAAATAAAGTACAATACATCAATCTCACTCATCTTTTCAACCACCTACTCCTTTTAGGGTCACGGCAAGGCTGGAGCCCATCTCAGCCGACTCAGGCCATCGCAGAGCCAACACTTACACAACCATTCACACTCTCACACCTAGGGGGCGATTTGAAACAACCAATCAGCCTAATGTGCATGTCTTTGTACTGTGAGAGGAAACCGGAGTACGCAGAGGAAACCTACACAAGGACAGTGAGAACATCCACACAGAAACACCCTTTCTGAGTCCAAGACTCAAACTCAGGACCATCTTGCTCTGAGGCAGATGTGGTAACCACTTCACCACCATGCCGCCCCTTGTATAATCATTTGTATAATAAACACTCATTATTTATTATAAAGATTTATATTTATTATTGGCCACCATCAAAAAAGGCAATGTGAATGCTTGGTAAGGTGGGATTGCTTGCTGTGCAATACTAATGCAGCAACGCTTTAGTCTTCTAGTCAGTCTCAACTCCCTGTATGTCCATTGCTCACATACATCACTTCTTCTCCACTGGATTTCTCATTATTACGACTTGAATTTTGCTGGAAAATACATGGTAAGTGAAAATACAAGCTTTTATTCATTTATTATTTTAGGAGATAACAACAGCAACATATGGAAACCCCGATCCCCGAACCTCCATTAAACACCAGTATACCTGCTCTAGCATTCTTTTCCTGCAAGATCAACATGGCAGGCAGAGGAACTTTCCAGAGGAATAACAAGAATTCAATGCAACAAACAAAACAGAGCACAAATCATTAAATCCACAATAAATATTTCAGTATAATATATTAAACATGATAGGAATAAGTGGTTCAGAAGATGAATGAATGAATGAATATTAAACATGATGCAGAGTGGAGTATTCCTTTTTTAAGCCTCTCTACCATTTAAAAACATGTCTTTTAACTGTGAAAGTAAACCAGAGAACCAGAAGGAAACCAGACAGAACATGTAAATCACACAAGGCCCAGGACTTGAACCAAGGACCTTCTTGCTGTAAAGCCGGTGTGATAACCACTATACAACTGTGCCACCTTAATTTGTATCAGAAGAAGGAAAACACAAATTTATGTAGGGTTGTGACATCAGGGATGAGTTTGAGACTCTTTATGAAGGTAAACGTCTATCGATCTTAAGTTTAATCACTAAATAGACCACTCATCAGTAATTGTGAATAATACAGTATAATGCAATTTTTTAACACTAGTCTTTAATCGACTTCATGACCTTGGCCTAAACAGAGCAACAGCACCACCTTATGTTGAATAGTGGGTATTGCACACAAACTGCCTTTATCCTTCTCAATTTCCTCATCTCAAATCAAGTCTGTGAATCTTAATATGCCTAGTTTCGACAAATAATATACCCAGGTTAGTCAAAGTGAAATTCTGAATCCATGAGTGACTTCAAACTCAATTTATCGGAATGATCCTATCCTTCCAAATCAAACGTCATTCACACGCTGCACTACTGCCACCTGCCGTTTAATTGTAAAACCACAGATTAAAGTCAAATGTGTTCATTCCTAAGGGCGGCACATCAAGAAGGTCCAGGGTTCGAGGCCCGGGCTTGGCGAGGATATTTCTGTGTGGAGTTGACATGTTCTCCCCGTGCTTGTGTGGGTTTTCTCCGTGTATTCCCCTATGATCATGTATTTATTATAAAGATGATTATGCAGGGTGTGCCACGTTGGCAAAGTGGTTACCACTTCCGCATTACTGCAAGAGGGTCTTGAGCTCGAGTCCCAGGCTTGGCGACGGTGTTTCTGTATGGAGACGGCATGTTCTTACTGTCCTTGCGTGGGTTTCCTCCGGGTACTCCTAGATGTGAGTGTGAATGGGTGTGTTGGCCCTGCGATGGACTGCTGAGCTGTTCAGGGAGTACCCTGCCTTTCCCCAGACACAGCTGAAATAGGCCCCAGCCACCCTCCAATCCTGGTAGGATTAAGAGCTTTGGCAAATGGATGGATGGATGTATTCATTCCTTTATTCTGGTCAGGGTTGCAGTGGATCTGGAGCCTATGCCAGGAACACTGTGTACAAGGTTGAACAGACCCTGAATAGAATGCCAGTCAATTATAGGGATCCATGTACAAAACACTTCACACAATCTTTTACAACTGGGACAATTTAGAATTGCTATTTTCATTTCTTGGAAAATTGCAGGGAATCCTGAACACCTTATGTTACTGAATGTGTGACCATTCCACCCTGACATCGTTTGCTTATTGTAATGAGACAAATTGAGCATTATTAGAAAAAGTATTGAACAAAGAGTCCAAATCATTTAAATCCTTTTATTGCTGTGCTTATACATTACACTCCTTGGAATGCAACCGAAGCAGTGCTTGGTGGATAAACCCAAACACAAAGGCTGATATATTTCTGTTATTGTATTTTTAAATAGTGAAACAGCTTTTTGATACAACATACTGTATAATTCTACCATGGAATGTTAAATGTATCACCTAAGCTGAATGTTCTGTATTTACAAGATATGCACTTCTAATACATATGAGTTACATGATGTTCCATTCACTTGAAATAAACTACCAGACTTGTCATACCAAATAAGCCTGAGCAATACAAAATCTTATAGAAGAGGCCCACATAGACCATGGAATGGTGGTGGGTAAGTTATGATTGGCTAGAACAGAACACAAAGATTTTGGTAAACAACGTGCCTTACTGTAGGCCTTGGGATTCACATGCTCTTATTTTGATGAGGAACATGGAGAGGTTAAACCTCGGTGGTTTTGGGAGGAAGAAATGGACTGGTGTGTGTGCGCATGATGTCGGATATTTTAGGTAAACTATACCAGATTTATGTATGCAGATAAATGAACCGTTTAGCAAATCTTGGCAGTTCTAACTAAAATATTTGCTGTGCTAACAATTGTTGACTCTTTTATTTTCACCTGCTGTATGTTCTTATGGCACACAGTAAACAGTTATAAGATATTTATTGTTTTACAGACATACTCCCTTTTCAAATATGGTTGTGCTCTATATTACCATATTACCACATATGAAACTAGCTTAACTGAGATACAAAAAAAACAACAACAACAACAAAAAAAACCCCATATGGTTTGTATTTATGTATAGACAATGACTACGAAAGTGAAAACCCCCTTCAGATTTCTGTGTTGTTTAAACCATCTGGTCAGGACTCTTATGTGCACTATTGTATGGCTTCTCACTGGTAGTTACATAACTTTTGTGGCAGAACCCTTTTACATACACACTGAATCCGACCAAAACTAAATGAGAAGCCTACATCAGGGAATCAAAAGCATTCCAGCTGAAAAGGAAGTGATCACTCGCATCTAAATCTTATTTACAAACTTTCTTACAGTCTTTACTTTTTTTTTTTTTTTGCAAGTCTATCACTTGGAATGAATATATAGTGATTGTTATGGACCATAATTGCATTTGAAATATAAGTATGATTGTTTTTTTTTTTAAACAAGTGTCTTGTTCCTGAAGAAAAGGTCTTGTGCTTGGTAATCTGGTCTGAGCAAATGCTTTTTGCAATTTTTGGGAAACTGGTCCTCTGCTGATCCACAGACACACTGGTGGTTTTGGACATTCCACAGAAAGTTCAACCTCTGTAGCTCTTCACACAGTGGTATTTTAGGCTTCGTACACCCTGCAAAACAAATGGAGACAAAATTGGAGAAAGTTAATCAGGGAGTTAAATCTTTTAGGTGCTCTACTTTTAGTCAGCCAACAGGTAACTTAAAAGCATTTATTAGCGAGGTGAATCGAACAACAACTCACGATTCAATTCAATTCCGATTTTTGGGGTGACGATTCGATTCAGAATCAATTATTTATTCAAACTGATGTTTGATTCATAACCAAACAAAGGGAGCCAATGCGTAACTACATTCTTCTATAAGCTAGGAACAACTATTGTATAAATAAGGAAAGAAATTATATTAGTAGGCTACTGGTTTTGTAGATGTACTGATCCGCTTTGCTGGTTTAGAGCCGGTTGGGAGTTTAGTGAAGTGATGGAGTGTGCGTTTGTCAGGAGTTGGTCCTGCCTGTTGCTCTGGTTCTTTTAGCTCCGAGTGATGACATAAGATGTGGTCTCTGAAATTTGAAGTGTTCCCGAAATACTTCACTTTTATTTTGTGCACCGCATATGTCGTGTCAAGCTCCTTCTTAAGTTTGGAAATGCTTGAAAAAATGTGTTCTTAAAAATCAATTCTTGAAAATTTGAAATGATTCAGAATGCTATAAAATAATTTACTATTACCGCTATAAGTTATTCATTATACACAGGAATGTTGATGAAACACATAATTCCTGAGTCAAACAACATCCCTTAACCACATCACAGGTACATGATTCGAGTGATTGGTTGATTGGCTTGTGATTGCTGTGAGCAAGAGGGAGCGTATCCCTCACCCCCCCCAAAAAACGTTTTGCTCATTTTGCAAGGACAAAGCGCAATGCGTCACAGTGACGGCAGTTTAGGTGACGTATATTGTGCGAGACGAGAGATGTAATTCAATGAGTAGTTTAACACGGTGAAAAAGTGATACATTACTTCTTTACTTGCAAATTATTTTTTTAAATGTATATAAATTCTATCTCTAACTCATGATGCAATTCATACAGGATAAAAAAACAATGTTCTAATGTCCAAAATATGTAAGAGAAAAAATTTTGTACCACATCCTGATTGAGTTACTGCAATATCGTAATAATAACAATGATAAACAAACAAACAAACAAACAAATAAACACATAAATAAAAGTAATAATTTTGCTATCACTTGCTATCCACAAAGGCAGGTTTTGTGTTTAGTATTGTTCTGATATTGGTGCCATTTACTTGTGCTTGTCCTTCATGATCTTAAACCATTTGACCAGGTTCTTGGTGCTCTGCAGTCTGGGGTGCAGGCAGTACTCCTGACCTTTGAAACGGGACACATTCTCCATGGTGACACTGAGCAACAGAGAGAGCAAGAAAAGAAGAGAAAACGGAAGAAAAACCAGGTGAAGAAAAAAGGTCATCATCTTCATACAGAAAACTATTCAAACAGTGTTTTGGCATTAGGTTCTTGTATGGCCTGTGGATCAGTCGTGTTCCATCATTATGAAGCGTGAGATTATTATGACGTGTAGTAATACCTTTGTAGTAACATTGTGAAGTGGATAAAAGGATTATCAATTGTAATTAAATCCACCTTTCTTCTGTAAGTAGTGCACTCTCCTTTGTTCTTGGAGTAATCCTTTTAACATTTGCTAGGTAACAGAATGAAATCCAAGTAGAAAAAATTTTAATCTCACAAATTCTTAAACGTTTTTTTTGATCCTGCTAACTGATTTAATGATTAGAGAATCCCATGAAACAAGCTGACTAAGAGTTTGCTGAGTAGCAGCCTTTTCATTTGCTATTTAATCATTGAGCATTGGGACGAGCAGAGCCTTCTCCTGACACCTAACTCTTGAGTACCTTTTGGAGAACAGAGAGGGAGAACTAATATAGGGCTTTGAAGGCTTTCAGAATGCTAAAACTGTGAGAGCGAGTGTGCTGCCAGGCACTGAGAGAGAGAGAGAGAGAGAGAGAGAGAGAGAGAGAGAGAGAGAGAGAGAGAGAGAGAGAGAGAGAGAGAGA
>JBCNYG010000022.1:41899376-41917229 GCA_039654305.1 Porochilus rendahli | reverse complement strand
AGAGAGAGAGAGAGAGAGAGAGAGAGAGAGAGAGAGAGAGAGAGAGAGAGAGAGAGAGAGAGAGAGAGAGAGACTTTCAGCAGTCAGCTAGTTTTTCACTCAGACCCACAGTTTCATACAAATAGACCTTTAACTGACTTTTTTTAAATAGACCTTTTAAATAGAACTGAAGTTTTTAAATAGACCTCCAGCACTGTGATCAGAAAAGACCATATGTATGAGTGATATTTATTTATGTTTGTTTTTTGTTTTAGAACTCACTCCTGTATGAATGTGTCTGAGAATGAGTATGAAAGCTTGTTTAAGTATAGTGAAGTCTTTGCGAGAAACTGCATACAATACCTTTTCAAACTCTTTAAAATGTCCCTACATTAGATTCTAGGTTTCTTGCACAGGAAAAGTCCTGTGCTTGTCTCTATCATTTCTGGGTGGGGTTTGCATGTTCTTGCAGTGCTTGCATAGTTTTCCTCTGGGTACCATGGTTTCCTCCCTCAGTCCAAAGACATGCACGTTAGGTAAATTTTCAGCTCTAAATTTCCACTAGGTGTGCGTTTGTGTGTGAATTGTTTTGTGTGTGTTGGTCTGGCGAGCTGCCCAGGATGCACCACGCATTCTCCCAGTCAGCTGAGATAGGTTCCTATCTCATAATAGTAAAATTAAGCAGATCAGCAAATGACGTTTTATGTTAACAGCAGGTGGCAGCAGCGTTTCCTTAAAAAAAAAAAAAACACAGCAAGGCTTTCCACAGCTGATATCCTTCTGAAGACACCCAACCTTCAACTTGAGTTCAGCATAAACACGAGTATAAACAGAAAAAGCAACATAATGGTCTGTGTACATGAGGTAAAGATACTGATATTTCGCAAAATGCTAATAAATCAAATTCTCCATTATAATATTTGGTCAAATTGCATTACAACCCAAATATTCTGCAATGTATGATTTTATTTGGGTTTTACAATTTATGTCTGATGCATAACAAACAAACAAACAAACAAACAAAAAAAAACCCCTGATAATCTTATACAAGGCAACATAAGATAACACTCACACTGATAATAGGAATTAAATAAGATGAAATGCCATTTGGAGTCTCACCGATTTTAACATAACACAATGTGAATAATAAATGAATAGTAAGAAGCTCTCCCGTAATGTTTCCCAGCTCTCAGTGATGGACACGGCCATCGGGTTACCATCTACACCTACCCTATATAATCTATCTATTCTTTCTTTTTACATTGTGCTAATTTGTTTACTTTTAATTACTCTCCCTATTGTATGTACAAAAATGACATGAAAATGACAAAAGATGCAAATCAGAAAGAAAAAGATTGAGAATCAAAAACTTACAAGATCATCTTCTCCTGGCAGAACGGATGTTTTGGCTTGATTTCAAGTTTTTGCACATCCTTGAATCGTATCTTAGGGCCTTTCCTGGTGCATCTGCATTTGTATGCTGTAAGAAAAAAAAACAGGCTTTTTGAATGCAGAATGGATAGAGATACTTTAGTGTTTTCAGAGGAAACCTTGTCAAAATAATTCATTCAGAGCACAGCTGTAGTGTCCACTGGGATATTTATCAGCCCTTCCTTCTCAGGAATAGTGGTGCAAATTTATACACACTCATGCTTACTGCTAGACTTGTGTGAACAAGGGCACGTTTTACTGTTTAAACTTAATAAACTGAGTATCCCTTACTTGAGTTAAAATTTGGAGTATATTAAAACTCCTATTTAGCACAACCAGGCAGTTGCATTATACTAATTTACTAGCCTTTAAATGAAGTGTAAATCTTAAGGCGAACAGATTACTAAATTTTTCGTTTAAAATTACAACAACAAATCTTTCTGTATTGTGCTTGGATAACTTTGACAGGAGTAACAAGGTCCTGAAACTGAAAAATATTTACTCCTGATTTATCACTGAAAGCAAATTCCTTGCCTTAACAGTACTGCTGTGTAAATCCTCACACATTTGTTTACAATAATATACCGTGTTATACCCTCGGAAAACCATTAAACTGTTTTGTGGTTGCTAGCTGTGTTTTTCACCGCACAGTCAGTAGAAGCTTTACGTCGTGTGTTTAGATTGCTGGGATTACAGGAACGTGTGACCTACATCTTCTGCTCCATCAATATTCTCCTGTTCCACACAGCATCCACCTGGGCCAGGGGCCAAAACTAACTCATCCAGCACAAAGAGCCACTATACACCTCTGCTGTGCTAAATTTGCTCAAGGAATTGTTTTTTACTCGGAGCAAAGGGAAAAAACATGTCCTACAGTTGTGCTGCTCTATGCAGGGATAGACTCCCATTATATTATAAATAATAATCTGGATGATGTTCCTATAACCCACTCAGGAACATGCATGAATCCAAACAGAAGGCAAGAATGAAATCATGCATGATATCCAAGATAAGGAGTACACCTGCTGTGATGCACCGTTAGAACCCCAAGAGAACCTTTAGCTATATTTCTTGACCTTTATTTATTTTATCATTTTATTATTTTTACACAGAAATTATGTTTATATGTTCTTCACAAGATTCCTGAAAAAAGGGGGAAAAAAGGAAGAAAAAAAAGAGAAAAAAATTTAAATGATTTAAAGCATACCAAAACTTTAGGGAAACATTCTCCAAAACAATTTGCTTTTACCACCAGCTTTCGGGAGAAGCTGATAAATAATTGAAACTTCTTGGAAACCTTGTGGTGCGACGGCGTGGATCTGAGAAGGTTCCTTTAATGTTCATTAAGCTCCTCACCACACCACACCACACCACAACACGGGGTTCCTTGGAGGCTCTGTTTTAAATTTAAATAAACTGGGACTGTTTTATGATTATCACAAAGCTTGCAAAAAGTTTTGGGAATGTCAGTGGAATGTTTTCCAAAATGAAAATGCAAAACAAAAATGTAAATGTTACACTTCAACAAAGAAAACTTTCCTGCAAGTAACAATGGTCTGTTTCTCAGAACATTAGATTAAAAATCAGTATATTTTTGTGCAATAATGATTTAAGTAAAGAGGTTAAATCTTAGCAGGTGTCTGGGTGGGAAATGGCTGTGTTGTCCTTATCTAGAGAGATAGAGGTGGTGAAATGAGCACAAAATGTGTGTTTTTTTAAAAATGCACATAATTTTCAAAGTGTGGGAATGAAAAACAAAGGTTTTCGGAATGTTCTGCCAGCCAGACGGGTTTAATGCCTTTTCACAGGAAGGTATTTAAAGGATTTAACACTGATTTGAAATCAGTTAAAGGTCCACAACATTAGCATCATTAATTAGCTACAAACAAGTACAAACACCTACCAGATTAGCCGGGTATTTATGACAATGTAGCAAATTGTACTGGTAGCATATTACCTTCAACTCTTTTTTCCGTTTGTCATAAATAAATAAATTAATGAATGAATGAATAAATAAACAAATAAATATAAAATTTGACCATATTTACCTTCTGTATTAAGCGCATAAACTGCAAGGACCAACAGAAGTAAGGCGGCGGTGCTGCGATTCATCCCAGTGCAGGTTAAGGAGCTCCGGATTTCTCTTCACTAAAAGTCTCCCGCTCGGAAATGTTACTATCCCGTCTCTCAGAGGTCGTTATCTAGTGACACGAGCATATAAAAACGTTCAACTTTCCCCCCGGTTGCGCTTGTTTGAGTGCTGTGTCTCTCGGGTTTGCAGAGGGAGCAGGTTGAAGCGACTCTCCAGCACAGACTGTGTACAGAACTGACCGAGCGCTCGAGCGGCAGCCTTAAAAAGCACGCTCGCGCCTCATTAATATGCACAGCTAAGGACAACATTTGGGTTGTTGTTGTTGTGGTTGTGGGCTTTGTTTTCCCAGCAAAGACAAAGGAAGCAACCAAGTCTAATTTGAAATGTTGACTGGGGGGGTCGGGGATAATTTGATAAGATTTTATGCCTTTTGTTTTGCTGGATTCATTTCATTCAGGAGTGATTCACACAGGATTATGCATGCTTGTGGTCTGGCACTGTACACTAGCCAAGACTTTTTTTTATTAAATCTAATGCTTGTGATGGGCACTAGAAAAAAATAGTGATGATGTAATACCTTTCACGTTGCTTTGTAGGAAAATGACTTCAAATACAAATCTGATTCAGCTGTGGATTGATTAGCTAATTATCTGAAGGCATGTCTGTACTGTCTGGACCTGTCTTTGCCTATGCAAAACTTACCTCACTCTCTCACTCAGTAGCTGAACTGCTGAATCCTATTACTAGGGTCACAGGGAGGCCGAAGTCTATCTCAGCTGAAACTGGGCGAAAGGGGGGTACACCCTGAACTACTCGCCAGACCATCGCAGGGCAATGCACGCACTCAAGTGTTCACATTTACACTTATACACAGGGTCAATCTGGAACAGCCACTTATCCCAATGTGCATGTCTTTGGGCTGTAGGTGTAAACCGGAGTACCCAGAGAATGCCTGTGAAAGCACACGGAGAACATGCAAACTCCACATGGATACGCCCAAGCCTGGGAATCAAACATCTTGCTGTGAGGGGAACCTGCTAAGCACTATGCTACTGTGCTGCAAACCAAAAGTTATATAAACTGAATGAAAAGGATACTGCGGGTGTTTTTTTCCAAGACATGGGTGCCTTAAGATCCACACTGACAATATTTACAATATTTTAAATTATCAAATGTTTCCCCATAAGGAAAAATCTAAAGAGTTTACTATATGGGTGGAGTTGCATGGTGCATTTTTAAAAAACGTTTTCCTCTTTCCGTTTCATGAACTACAAGAAAAGAAGACAGTTTCACGTGGAACAGGCATGTCATTAGGTCGCGGATCTGTGAAAATTCACCTACTGAAGATAAAATTTGACAAAATTGGGTGGTTTCGTGCATATTACCTACACGTATATACAGCAGAATAGAATGTGACCTTTGCAAGGCTGTTTTACTTCATGAACTATCAGAATTCCTCAGTAAAACATGTTATGGGTGGTTTCATTATTTAGGGCAGCTTTTCATTATTGTATCATGAAAGTTATATCATATAAACAGGTGACAGCTCACAAGACCTGCTCCTAACTCGCACCGCTTCTTCTTGACCTCATGAAATGGACCAATTTTGTATCTATGTCTTTATACCTATGGAGAGGCCACAAATGCCGTCATTTGTAAAGTCGAGGGAACACAGAGCCTTGATATTAAACATTCCTTAAATGGCAAGGATTATTAACAGGAAACAAGAAAACAAGGCTAGAGAGCTGGACGGTGAGTGCCGAATTAAGTGGCGCTGGTTGGGGAAACCTATGAACATTTCACATGACAACCACAAGTTAACCACAACTGTTGGAGAAATTTATCAGAAGCTTGATGTGGCCGGTAAAGCAAGACGTATGTTGTGCGAGGTGGAGACAAAATATGGTGACAGAGGGTACCAGTTGCTCATTGACCACATCAAGACATGGCCATGCCAGGAAATTGTAAAAGAATCGGTCTAAATTTCAACTACCTTGCAATTTTTTTTGTCAACGGAGAGAAGAAATGTGAAAAACGACATATCGCATAAGTCCTGATAACTTGCAAGCAGCCAGTGGCATTGCAGTCCGCGAGCATAAAAGACTCCCATGGTCGAGCGAAAAGCACATATTAGAGGTAAGACCCTAAGAAAGAGAGTAATTTAATCTAGGCCTAATGTTTTTTTTATTTGCATCAAACATTTTTTTTTAAATTTAGAATCTGATGATCTGGTATTTCAATTAGTCAAGATCTAGTTTTAGGCCCAGTTATTGCGCATCATGGGTAGAAATTAACTCTTTTATTTTACTAGTCCTTACCTGAATTTTTAAACATTTTCAATGTTGCATATTTTGTTTGATATTGGGCCTTTATATACTTGTATAGAAAGAATTAAAATCTATATTGTTTCATTATTTATTGATTATTATAATGCTTAATGGTTCTGAACTATGCAGTACTTGAGGAATTTTGAGTGTAAATGCTCACCAAATCGAACCATTTCTACCCTAAAAATTTCAAACATTTGGCCCCTTTTCACTTATTTAGAAATTTGCCAATGACATGCCTGGTGGAAACCTTTGGAAGTGGGAAATGTGACAGGGTAAACAGATCTGGCCACGAGTAGGATTCATGTGTTGCTCGACTCGCTTATCATTCACTGCCTCCTCTGTGGTCACTGCCGTGGGTTTGATATGTTTTCAGCACTCATGCAAGGTTAATGTGACCAATTGAGTTTAATAAAAAACTGTTTGCCAGTGCATTTGCACATGAATTTGCATCCATTCATCCATCCATCTATTAGATAAACGTCCCATTTATCTGTCAGGGTGGCAGAGCTGCAGCTTATTATTTTGTTTTGGGTTAGGTGCGGGTACACCCTGAACAGATACTCACACCCACATTCACACCTCCGGGCAATTACAGTGTATAATCATAATTTCTTAATAGTGTTTGACATTTTAAGCCTCATCCATTCAACGTTCCCCTTATTGTGACCCTCATGATGATGCTGTCCCAGCATAAATGACATTCACTAACCCTAATTATCATCTGCATGATCATTTATGTAACTAACAAAAGTGCTTTATGCAACAATTCCAGCAGAACACTCAAAGAGTGACTTTTGAGTCAGCTGTTTTGTCTGTCTATAATATACACTGCATCTGAATTATGCAAATGAAGAGCTGTCAACCTACACATTTGCCCTATGATGACTATTGTGCGGGGTCAACACTAATCTCTCCACCCTTTCTACTGAGTCATCACTGACATTTTCATACAGAATGTTTGAATGGCCTTAATTATAGAAGACAGTAGCAGTAACTGATGCCGGATTTTGTTAATGGTGTGCATTAAGTGTTGTGCGTCACCTATTTCGTGCTAGTTTAATGTTATTGCACAAACTTATCTGAACGCTTATATCATTTTCACTATTACAATGCTATTGGATTTATATATTAGTTGACCATTTCATGGGAGAAAATCTGTGGGATTTTTATGGGAAACTCAAGGTTTTAGATGAGAATGTTCTGTTTGTTTATGATCTAGTACTAGCAGAGAATGAATAAATGATAAGCTGAATTAGTAAATGATTGATCAAACGAGAGATGACTGTAATCCGGTGCGGAAGAGTTTTCCAGCTCTGAGAAAGCTGATACAAGTTTTGACGTCAGAGCGTTTTCTTTGATCTGATGCCTAAGCATTCCAGGCTTACAGTGATCCAATACCTTGCAACATCTCTATTCTTCACCTGGCTGATTAGGGAACAGTATACTTATTTATTTGTGAACTTTATAAATCATGGGAATTCATGCACCTATTATGCTGTTCCTTAGCAGCAACATGCAGCGACTATCTCTGTAAATGATAGCCCTGAGAAGAAGTGGTGCTCCCTCTTAATGACTAAGTGGTCGGAGGCACCAGAATGAATGTTTGGACACACTGTACCTGGGTCTGCAGCCGCTCTGTCTCTGCTCTGTACAGACATGCCGCGGTCCATCAAATGCCCATCTGCAGTTCATCATCTGCTTGAGGGAGAAATCAAAAGCATGACAATTAAATGTGAAGCCGCCTGCCACTCATCATTATGACAGGTGCCTATCTGGGCAGGGATATTACCAGTGATGTAATGGTATCAGACAAGGAGTGCTAAAGCCAAATTCAAATCAACCATAGCTGTCAGTTGTACTCAGTTTCTATCTGTTGTTTAAAAGCACATAGGTGGTTTACAGAGGTTAGTGCATTGTTCAACAATACAAAAAAGTCTGTTGCACATCAAAACCATCTATTTATTTTGGATTAAAGAATATTTATAAAAGCATTTACCCTGTATAATTTGGTTTCAGACTGTCTACATACAGAGCCTCATAATATACATACAGGTTTCTAGCTGTGGAAAATGAGCTGGAAAAAAATATTTCCAGGCTTCTAGCTGCCCACATTGCTGCTAGTTCTCCCTGATTTCTGATACACTCTCCTTTAGTCAACAGGCCCTTGTCTGACCCTCTTTCTCTGCCAAACAACTGTGCAGGAAATGCCACAAACTCCTACTGTGTCCCGTGGCATGCAAATAACCTCAAATCCGACTGCATGATTTACCGTACCTGGAAAGCCTAAGCAGTCATGACCAACGAGAAATCATTTAAAAAAATTTTTAATTTTGTTTTTTTAAAGTTTGAACATTACTACAGCATTTAATTTCAGTGAGCCAGTACCCCACGGTATTGTGCAAATCAGTCGTGGGCTGCACTGGTGTTGATATTGGCGGGAAAGTAAAGCAATTTTCATGGCTTCCTAATTAGTCTGAGCAGGGGAACCATAGATCATTCTGAGTGGTAATTAGAGAGTAGGGTTTTCAGTGTGTAACAGTGAGGTTTCTCTTCAAGCATGATAGGACAGTGTAATGTCAAATCTGACCTGCTGATGGTTTCACACTCTGATAAACAGTTTTAACCATCGAGATAGCCAAGAGCATTCTGATCGACCATTCCTGCTAGTTTGGCAAGAGTTTGTCCGCTCCAGTTCTGCACAACATCATGCTTGTTTTCAAGTAACTTCAGTATTTCTTTCCAAGTTTTAATTTATTTTATTCTATCTTAATTTTAAGTTTTCTTTTTTTGAAAAAAAAAAAAATTGTTAAAGTGCCCATCAAACCTGTCTGTACAAAGCACTAAGCAGGCATGTGTAAAATCTAGGTTACATGAACATAATGGTTTTAGCTTCGGTGAGGAAATGGCCTGTGGGGTACGATATTCTTTGTGTTTACTCATTTGTATTTCGTAACACCTGCCAGTAAGGAATTTCAGTGCAGTGTGTGATTACCATCTGAAAGTACTGGAGATTAAGTTCAGCCTGATCGTTCTTGTGTGACATGGAAAGAAGCACGTACTTCAGCTATAAGTGCTCATGGCTTACGCTGTATACTCTACTTGTGCTGTATGTGTACTGTGCAGCAGAAGTCTGGCTTTTATTTACTGAGCATTTATCACAATTCACAATATACGGCTTGCCCATCTTCATAATGATTTTTCTAGAGATCACTCTTTCGGTTTTACACTAAACACAACTTTTCCTGCAAGACTTTGACGCATAAACAGACGGCGCATTAGCACAAAGCACAAAGCCACAGATCTAGCTGGGTTTTTTTTACACCACACTTTCCCAGAGATCCTTTTTTTAATTAACAAATTTATTTTCATTTTATTTTATTGACAAATTAGTTGCTTGGAGGATCACATGACCACGACTTTTATAACATTTCAGTGTATGGATCAGATATTTACCAAGTTTTACAGTGCAGTGTTCTGCTGATGTTATATAAGTTTCCTTGGGACAGAGCACATCTAAAAATGGATGCAGTGAGAATTTATTTAAGGCTCAACTGGGACAAGAGCATAAATAACCTATTAGATGCTGTAATATTGTTTGTGGGTCTGTAGCTTTGTCAAACACCCAGAGAATATGGAAACAACCATAAAATGAAGCACGGAAGCCATTGAAGTTCTATTAATTATGTAATAGATACATAAAGGCAACAATGGAGGCTTTCATGCCAGTCCTACAATGGATAATTCCACTCGTGCTAACTCTGTTATCTACCTCAGTCTCCATTAAGCATATTATATCCCTGTTATTCTCTCAGCAGTCATTTAACTATAATAAGTCTCAGGAGGCTGCTAGTCTCCTGGATTTTAGAAAGCTTTCTTTAATAAAGGATTTTTTTTTAAATAAACATGTCACAGTACTGGACAGTGGTGGCCTGGTGGTAAAAGAACCATTGCTGACTTTCATGAAGAGTAGGTTGCACTGCCGTCAGCGTGTTTCTGCTCTGTGCTGGTCTGGCGAGCTGTCCAGATTGCACTCTGCCCTCGCCCTGAGTCGGCTGAGAGGGGCGCCATAATGACAGTGAGATATTTGACTGACAACAATTATACCGGAAGCACCTTTAAGGATGTGCACAGAAGACGCCTCGAAAGAAAGCTGGGAATGTGAAGCAGCCATGATGTGTACGTGGATGCACTCTGAGCCTTAAGTATGTTCTGGACCTAACATGAATGTACAAATCAAGGTAAGCCAGCTATTCTGCAAGTTCCCACAAGCAGAGCAAAAACTAACCAAACATTAAGCCATAATGCGTCCAAAATACCACTTACTTGACTGCACAGTTTTGTTTGTAGATCTGATGTATAACAGCTATATTACTCCAGGTTGTGCAGGTGTACTCAATTCAGTTGCAGGCATAAGGCCGTATAGGCATTTCCTCTCTTTTGATATTGCTTAAATTGTGGAAGGAGTCTCCAGTGTTAGCCCTTTGTAACAGTCACAGGTAAATCTGTAACTTAAAGACTTGCTGAATTTATCATATTTGTGAGTGGAGTCATCAGGTGAACTGAACCTTGTTTCTCAGCATCATGAAAAGTTTCACTTCTTTGTCCTATTAATTTCAGAAGAGAGAAAAAAGGACATGGCGGTGGAAAAATTACTTATAAATGAACACAGGAACTCACATTTTTAATCAAACATCTATGAAATTAAATGTAACCATCTATCCATTTGCTGAACAGCTTAATTCTACTAGGGTTGCAGGATCACAGCTGACCCTGGACAGCACAAATTCTATGACAGGGCCAACAAACACACCACCACCGTTCACACTCACACCTAGGGGCAGTTTGGAACAGCCAATTAACTTAATGTGCATGTCTTTGGTCTGTGGGATGAAACTGGAGTACCCGGAGGAAACTCACGCAAACAAGGGGAGAACATGCAATCTCCACATAGAAATGCCATCGATAAGCCTGGGACTAGTAACCAGAACCTTCTTGCTGTGAGGTCAACATGCTAACCACTATACCACTGTGTTTTGCCTATTACATATAACCATAAATAGATAATAATACAACGTCCTATTCATTGACTATCACTCTGTTACTGATTATTTTCCTATAAAAGCATGCAGGGCAGTGTTTTATTCTTATTTAATTCACTTTATGCTGCAGTTTAATCAAGGGTTATAAGCTATGAAATAAAATAAAAACAGATTGCATATAAATTTGAAAGAAAATTTTAACTCTCAAGAGACCACTGAGCTTCGGGAATCATCGCTAGTCTTAGTTGAAGTTATGGAGACGTGTTACAGGATGTAAAGTTCATGCTATCACACATAATAATGTATGCAAATGCATTGCGCAGAAGGTTTTATAGAGTGTGAGCTGAACAGAAACATGTGCTTTGTATGGATATATGAGAATGTGAAATAATTGGTGAAATTTGTTGAAATATTTGAACCCTTGACAGAACGAATAAGAAGGAACTACTGGCATGCTCCAGCAAACCAAACTGTCTAAAAATCTGTCGTTGAAAGATTGTAGTTTCCAAAACCATAAAGTGACAAATAGTGGACTTGTGCCTTGGCCAGAGACAGGCCTGGAGGCAACATGCCCCACACAGACTTGTGCTTTATTGGAAAGGGGCCCACGTTAATCCAGGTTGGATGTGTCATGAGCTTAGTGAGGCTCGTGGGAAAAGAAAGCCCCGCAGGTTTGAGCTGTCAGCTTGGCAGGCCAAATCATCATTTCAGGAAAGCGTGAATAAATTGCAGTTAAATAGCCTGATTAAACCCACTGCACAAAGCAACCCACCTCCACGATTCAAAAGATCTGGTTTTAATTTGGCAGTCACTTTTTTTGTGACAGCATGTTCGAAACACCTTCAGTGACCTGGCTGTTAGTCTGTTAATGGCCCCAAATTTTGTGTATTATTTCACCATTAGAAACCAGC
Source organism: Porochilus rendahli (assembly GCA_039654305.1). Classification (NCBI taxonomy): domain Eukaryota; kingdom Metazoa; phylum Chordata; class Actinopteri; order Siluriformes; family Plotosidae; genus Porochilus; species Porochilus rendahli. Next base: position 41,905,447 of record JBCNYG010000022.1, on the reverse strand, counting down.
TGCATAGATAATCCTCAAGACATTTCTTCCCAGAAACTTCCCTTCCCTCAATGTTTTCCATCTAATCGACAAGGTTCAATATTCAGATTGCATTACTGAGGTATTTACTTAGTACTGTTAATTGAGAACAGGATATGAGTCAGCAAGAAAAGTAACATGACTAAAGTCTTCAATACTTAACGTGACATGCTAAAGGATAGCTTGGGGTAGTATGGGGGATGTCTATGTAAGATATACAGTCCAAAGAGAATGTGCTGCCATCCAAACAAATTGCTCTTGGCTGTGCATTCAGCTCGTTCCTCATTGGCTATTCATGAGACTGGTGAATTTTTAAAGTCTATTTCTTTGTCCGGTCTTCCTCGCCAGGAGCTATTTTTGAAAACACTGCAGTCTGAAAGACAGCTCTTTTATGATCTTTTGTCATTCGTCTCTGCTATAACGTTACGGGTTTAATGTGATGCCACAGTCACTGCCCACATGCTTCTCAGGTTCCATATTGTTAACAGATTATTCTACATTTCTTCTGTGGTTTTTTTTTTTTTTTTTTGTGGGTGCAGGTAAAATGGACACCAAAAGCGCAGGTTTGAGCTGTAGTATAAAAAGCATGTACCTCTCCCTAAGCACCAAGTGTGACCTTGGCCAAGACGGAGCACCACTAATGGGTAGCGCGGGCAGCATCTTAGCAACTGCCATTGACCTGCTGCGGAAACTATTTGTGAATGAGACACAAGACCAAAGGCAATTTTGCACCCAGGGCGGAGGGCCATTTCTTCATGGACCATAATGGTGGCTTTGTACACTTATTATCTCGATGCATGCTGAAGCCTACTTGGAATGGGTGGCACGGGAGAGAAAGCAGATGCCTATTGGTGTAATTGCACCATAACAGGGTGCCACTCTTCTATATGTAATTATTGAAAGGTATAAACAATAGCATATGCATTTTCCTCACTGCTTCGTGTCATTCATTACAAATCAAATATCTACAGCACACTAATAAACCTTGAAATCCTGATGAATGATATATGACTTGTTTGCACTTCTGCCGATTGCACAACCTCTTTGCTCATGATTCATGGGGCGTTAATGCAGTCGTTCATAGATGCAGCCCCCTCCAACATGTAATCATTGCTATGTTATGACACATAGATTATTAAAAACCAATGAGACAAAGGCCTCTTTTATTATATTTTTGAGGGGGAGAGTTTGACGTCTTTTCCATTACAGAATGTTTGTCTTATTATGCACAGTACTGCATGGCATGACATATGTAGATTACAGAATCAGAACAAATAGGACAATACCCATTTTGATGTTTCTCTGGGTGGCACTCTGGTACATCTATGTATATGCAAGGTGCATGTTTGCTTGAAAGGGCAATAGTTCAGTTAAATGTGGTTTTATAAAATTATTGCTGAATCAATACAATGTGAGATGGTCATAGAGGTGTATTTTGTAATAACCTTACCAGCTACAATCCTCTTATTGAATGCCTCAGGATTAATTTCTTGGAGATTATCAGGAAACTCTTGGATTTTCGATTTTGCATGGCTCGGATCAAGAAGGCAATGAGGCTAAGAAACCAGAGCCTTGGAGAGATTAGATAACTATGAGATAGACATCTGAGGTGCCTCACAGCCTGGGGAAAAAGCACAAAGCAGAGACAATGGAGATTTATTCTGGACTGAAGAGCTACACATAATCATAATCCATGTTTTTTTATTTTTTGCTTAGAGAACAATACAGCGCTGAGAGGCTGCATGCCATGAATCATTACGAAATGCTTTGTGTCATTGCTTGAGTGCGTCATGGCTTGCCTAATGCACTACAAGAGAGAAATTTCAAAGACAATTCAAGTGAATGATTAGTCAATGGAAGAACTACATAACATGCTAGAACAACAGAAGGAAAGATGTGATGTGTAACAGAAAAATAACTTATTACAGATATGTGTCATGAATAATAAAAGAAGGTGGCATGGTGGTGTAGTGGTTAGCACGTCAGCCTCACAGCAAGAAGATTCTGGGTCCAAGTCCTTGGCTTTTGCAAGGGTGTTTCTGTGTGGAGTTCGCATGTTATCCTCATGCTTGTGTGGGTTTCCTATGGGTACTCCAGCTTTCTCCCATAGTCCAAAGATATTCAAATTTATTATACACAGATATTCACCTTTGCCTAGATCCTACTGCGTCGAGTTCCAGTTTGGATAATTAGGAAAGACGCAATTTCATGTATTTGCTTATGCACTTAACTGCAATTACGTAAGATGATTTCAAGTCAGTGTAATTAATTTTCCACACCAGAGGTGTGGCTTCTATGAGAAAAACTGCTCCAAGAGAGGAAAGAATGTGATGTAAAATAACCGCACCCTGTACTGGGAAGACAGGGATGGTAACCTCTTTTATCCCAACTAGAATACTGCACCCCTCACCAAATTTCATGGCACACATCATATCTTCTTACAACAGCAACGTGAAGGGTATTTTTCCAGCCATGCTGGCAAAGAGTGAGACTGTTCCTCTGCCAAATGGAAAGTCACAGGTGGAAGGGTGACAGATGAAGGTGCAGACAGTTTAATTCACAGACTGGATTTTGTTTAGCATCAACCAGACAGGAGACAAACATCATCGTATTTCAGTCTCGTTTTATTTTAAGCTCTCACGCTGTATGATTTCACAACACAAAAATCTACAAGGGTAGTCAGGGATCATCTGCCACCTCCCACATTAATCACTGGGAATAAAACAAGGTGCACTTAAATTAACCTTTCACCTTTGATCCATTAAGTTTGCATTTAGATTTTTCAGCAGTTAAGATAATACAGATCCTGTGAACCAATGAAAGTCTTAATTTCATCCTCTCAAGGTTCTTGCAAAAGAGACAATGTGATGTGGGCCAACCAGCAGGGGACTGGTGCAGTGGAGCCGCAGTCCCATCTCAGTATGGATGATAAGATGTTCATACATTCCTTGCAAGCAGCAGGGGATGTTCCCTTAAAGCCACCATCCTCAGCAGGGAGCTAATTACTCTTTCTGTGCATGAAATTGTGGGAGTTGCAAGAACACCTGACACTGCTCTGGAGGCACTGAGGAAAGTAGAGCAGCAGCCATACACCAGTGTAGATAAAATAAGCATATATTGAACAATCTCAAAGGTCAAACCACATCAAAGGATAGCTGGAAGAACTGGGTCTGAGTCCCGGGCTTGGGCATTTTGGGTGTTTTCATATTCTCCCTGTGCTTGCATGGGTTTCCCCCTGGCACTCTGGTCTCCTCCCACAAAGACACGCACATTAGGCTTATTGGCTGTTCGAAATTGCCCTAATGTGTGAGTGTGAATGGTCATGTGTGTGTTGCCCTGCGATGGCCTGGCGAGCTGTTTAGAGTGTACCTCACCTTTTTCCAGTGTTGGCTGAGATAGGCTCCAGCCTTCTCGTGACCCTAATATGTTTAAGTGGCTCGGCAAATGAGAGAGTGAGTTAAAATTTTCAAAATGTTTTTTGACAGCAGACAGTTTTTTTATGGCCTATATGGTTTTTGGACACATGCCCATCGCAGCCATACAGGCCTAATAAAAAGAGCACTCCAGATTTCATTGTCTCAGTGCTTTTATAATACCCTCCACTCTTTTGGAAAGGCTTTACACTAGATTTCGGAATGTGGCATTCCAATTCACTCCAATGTGAGGTGAGGTCAGGGCTCTGCGTGATCCACTCCAGTTCTTTCACTTGAAACTTGGCAAACAATGTCATCATGGACCTCACTATGTGCACAGGGGCATTTCGTTCTGGAAAAGGTTTGGGACTCTTAGTTCCAGGAAAAAGACTTCCCTGTGCTTCAGCATTTTACACAATTTAGTGAGTCCTACGTCATGGCAGAACTTCTTAGGGAAGGCCCACAAATGCGGGTAATACACACAGGTAGATGTCCATACACATCTGTCCATAAACTCTTTAATATACATAAATAAATATATACTTAATATTAAAAAAAAATTAAATGTGATTCCTGTTCTTGACTGACAAGAGTGAAACAAGACGCAGTCCTTTGCTGTTGTAGCCTTCTCACCTTCAGGTCTCACATGCTGGAGATGCTTTAAATTATGTAATCTGTTTAAAACTTTGTGTGCAATTCAAAGATATATGGCTATATATATATATATATATATATATGGATACTTGCTTTAATTAATATATCTTATGATATACTCTATAGTATGTGTATGTGAAAAAAAAAAACAACCCTCTCTCATGTGAAGGTTAGTCTTTTCAAAATTATAATTGCTTCTCCAAAACATTGTGACCTTGTCATGACCATCAACTTTGACCTTAAAATTCCAAAATAAAAAATAATCTTTTGGACTCAGGTAGGGTTGTGTCCCCACCAAGTTTGGTGAACATTTGTACATGGGTGAGGTCTGAATTTTGGTCAGAACCGGACAAACAAATGGATAAACTTACAAATGCTGGTGAGTACAAAAATAAATTAAATCAACTTTTCTGCAGTGTTCTAAAATCTTCTGGAATTAATTTTTGTTTCAGTATATTTGTAGCAATGTTCTATGAGCAGTTACAATCCTCCTATAAAATAAATATTCTTTAAGTGAAAGTTGATAGAACTAAAACATTTAAAAGCTTCTAAAACTAAAATTGTTAGCTAGGGTAGGTGTGCTTCTAAGTTCATGGAAATCTGGGTGCTTTGAAAAGCACACCAGCTACAGTAAAGAAAAAGGGAAAGGTCAATATTTCTGGACCCCCTCCTGAACTGAAATCTGATACAGCTCATTTAAGGCTGTATCAATCCTTTCTAAGGTAACACTGACATTAAGCACAGTACCCTGGTCTGCACACCCTAAGTCTATTTCATTCCTACATGCTTTACAGGTAGCTTTATATTCTGCATTTCTGATCAAGAAACAATTGAATGTAAAAGATAATATGAATATGATGTAAAAGTAAAACAGCTATATAAGAGAAACTTTCACAGCTGGCCATGACAAACAAATATAGAATCTGAGTAAGCAATAGTATGTGGAAAACCTGGCAGCAAACCTGAGTCAGCTGGGAAAAAAAAAGTAATGTGGAACTGAAATTGTGCAACATGGAAGCTCATATTCTTTAATTTAGCCTTTTTTATAGTCCAGTGAGTGGTGTCCCCTCCTGTTCCTCAGCTAAAGAGCATGGATATGAATGCCGAAGTAGAACCTAACTTGCTGGGAGAACGACAGGTGATTTCTTAATAGCAATACAGAGCAGGGTGTATCGCTCCCTGAGCAATACCAAGTTTCATGACATTTTCCAGCGAAAAACCCACAAAGATTAGCCATTATTAACAATTGGCGGCCAGTTTGCTGATCTTTAAGTTGATTTAAGTGACCTTATTGTAAACCTGTTTTAGCTTTTTCTCCCAAGTTGCTACCTTGGGCAGTTCTTGAGCAACAAAAAACAAACAAAACAAAAAACAAATAATACAAAAAAAAATTTCAAAAGCACAAACTGACAGAAGTGAAAGTAAAACCAGCTACGCCAGTGTATTTATGTATTGATAAAAATACCCAATAAGCTAGATGATGGGAAACTAAAAAAATACAAACTGGTTGCTGCTGGAGAGAAGCTAGTAGAATCACTAGTAGGCTTTAATCTCTGTGAAAACTACCACTGGTAAAGTGCTCCAAGTTTTATTATGGATACGGTAGTGAAATTTAAGGCTCATTTCCTGCTGTCCATTCGAGAAACCTTTGGCAGTTTAATATTCTGTTAGAAAATCAGAAAAAAACAGATGCTTAAATATTTAATAAAATGCTTTGTGCATTAAGGGACACAACAACTATCCGGCATCTGATAATCAAGTAAAATAACAAAGAATATCATTCTGTAATCCATATGTGAACTAAACATAATAGAGACATTGTTTTGTTTTGCCAGCCCAAACAATCTGTCATCGTTCACTGTATGACAGCAGACTTTATTCCAAATGCTGCATCTTATATCACTTGTCTGAATTTTTTGCCCAGCACATTACTCTCACTACCCTTTTGTGGTTAGTTGGGGTAAAAGAGAAAAATTACCAGAAGCT
>JBCNYG010000022.1:41887241-41899276 GCA_039654305.1 Porochilus rendahli | reverse complement strand
GTGTGTGTGTGTGTGTGTGTGTGTGTGTGTGTGTGTGTGTGTGTGTGTGTGTGTGTGTGTGTGTGTGTGTGAGTGGGTATACCCTGGCTTCGCCCGTAGTCGGCTGAGATAGACTCCAGCCTTCCTGCAACTCTAGTAGGATAAATGAATAAATGTCCAAAAAGGAGTATAAAGAAGTACACCACATAACTGCTCTTACCTCTTTTCATTCTTACACCTAAACCCAATCCTATTACAGGATGTTTATAATAAATTATACAAAAACATATTTTCAAGTTTAAATATTATTACAAATTACTACAAATAATATTTAAATAAAATCATATAGTAAGTACTAGCTGCCAAAATACAGTCCAAGCAAATCAGACTGGTAGACCGTCTTCGGCAGTTGATAGTATGGGAATTTCTGATTTATTGATTTGTAATAGAAACATGATTTTTAAGAAAGTAAAACAACTGTTCGACAATTTAAACATTTCTCAACATATTTCAAATAATATTTATTCATTTAATGGTTATTGATTAACCCTTCAGGTGCCAATGTTGGGCCCATGAGCAAGGCCCTTAACCTTCAAGTGTTCAGTTGTATAAAATGATAAATGTAATTCCTCTGGATAAGGGTGTCTGCCAGATGCCATAAATGTAAGTGTAGATTTATTCAAGTAATAAGAAAGTAGTAAAATAACATAAGAGCAGTAAAGTGGTCCTCACAAAGAAATGTCCTAAAGAACTAAAGGTCCTAAATATGTTTTACAGCTTTTACATGAATAACTGACTGCAGCCAAGGTTAGGATTAGCTTTAAATGAAAGCAATAGCTATAGTAATAATTATGTCAATACAAGGTCCTCACAAACCTGTGTGTGTGTGTGTGTGTGTGTGTATGTGTGTGTGTGCGTGTGTGTGTGTATGTGTGTGTGTGTTTCTGTGTTTCTGTGTGTTTTCTCAGAGGGGATATTAGTAAGAGCTTAGGGCAGAGGGCAACTAGACAAGATTGGATGGTGAATTATGGCCAAGAGGGACAGCATGACTCTGTGTGAAATCAAGTTCCCACCACGCAGCTGGTTGCAGACAGACAGAGAAAAGCAGGCAGATGGCACCCAACTGCCATAGCAGTCACCCGCACAGAGCAACCGCAATATGCCAAGCACGTTGCATTCGAGTCCAAATCAACGTTCTGCTTTTTTTTCAAATCTGACATAGGCTTTAATCGTAATATATATTAAATCACAGCTTTTATTGGATTAGCAGGACTGAATTGTATGTGATCTCATACTAGGTTTCACTATTAAAATAATGTCTGGTTTATATAATAATATGTTTGTCATACATAATATGATAAACCCAACAGATGAGATGAGATATGCATTAGCAAGTTTGTTAACTATGAACGACCATCTGCTTTCATTTTTTTTTCTTTCCCCTTCTGTTTTAAAAAAAATCTTCATTAACTAGTGTTTGCAAATCTTCACCAAGTTTCTCAGAAGAGTACAAGTGCGTGACTGGGGGTGTTTTAAAGTAGAATTTAGATTATGCACTCGTTTTGTATGGTGAATTAAACATGTATATTGTCCCTAGCTATTTTCCCACAGCTCTGTGCATAGCACTGTTGAGCAACTTCACAATACTTGGAAGATGTGTGGGATCATGTTGTCAAGTGCTGCATTTAGATTATGTCCAAAAAGCTGCAAAGCAAATAAGGGCATATGGTGAAGACATTGTGGCACTGCACACTTTCCCATCCAAGCTTTATTACCCGACTTATACTGAGGCACAGAGTCACTGAGGATGTTTGGGTTTAAATAGCATATGCAGCAATCTGAAAGTTGTCAATGATTCATGGAAGGCATTTTGGGGGGAGATTTTATGGAGCAGCAGGGTCAGCATCGCTGTTGTTTCTTTATCTTGTTGACAGTTGTGCACTTTCCAGTTGGGCAGTCATTTGCTGCATGAACAGGAGGCTTGTTCTCTCATACTGGTATGCCATCATCTGCTCTCCACAGGATTGCTACAACTCGGCTGAACCCAGATACTCTTTTAGATTCTGATGTCAATATACAGCCCTGATTCTGATATATTTAGACATTCGGAAAACATGTTGTTTTGGTCCAGTGCAATGATGCTCTCAAACAGAGACTTTTTAATCAGGCAGATCTCAAGACTACATTTAAGGTTAGGGATTTTCAGAAGCTAGGTACAGTAATATAGAAGTTAGCACTGTCACCTGGCAGCAAGAAGCTTTCGGGTTCTAATTGGGTACCAGACCAGAGCCTTTCTGTGGAGAGTTTGCATGTTCCCTTTTTACCTATGTGGGTTTGCTCCAGGTGCTATTGTTTCCACGCACAATCCAGACATAGGTCACCTGACTACTCTAAATTCCCTGAATCTGAGTGTGAATGGTTGTTCCTGGTGACCAGTCCAGGGTGTACCCCGCTTTTCACCTAAAGCTGGCTTCAGAAATTGGCTCCAGCTTTAACAATAAGTGCTATACAGAAAATGAGTACTATATTAGACTCAATTTTTATTTTGGTCTTAAATATAAATCCAGATATATATAATGGTATCTTAGGGTCGCGGGGAGTCTGGAACCCATCCAGCCGACTCTGGGTGAGGGCAGAGTACACCCTGGACAGCTCGCCAAGTTGAAACATTAAAACTTCCCTGTGACTGTTTAGGATATGACATGAATTTTGCAGAAATTGCCAAATAGCCCTGAAAGATCTGAAAGTTTCACATTGCAAAAGCTGAACATATGCAGCGCAGCCTCTGTGAGGGTCGTGCTCACCTGCCTGCATGTGATGGGAGCTAATAACACCTCTGAGAGCCACCATCTGCTCGAATCTCACTTCCCATCCACACAGAGTCAGCCAATCTCACAGTCTAGCACACAAACGCCGCAGCATTGCTGCACCCGAATGCCTCATTAATCCTGAAGACCCCAGCCTGGAAAATGGAACGTCCTTGGCAACAAGAAGAGCAAAACCTGATGGAGGAAAGTACTTTTGGAGCGGTTGGATTGTATTGGGTGAGGTAATTCATCATTCATTCACAGCTCCCACTCATAAGTTGGTGTTCAAAGACAGAACGAGGTCATAGGGGAGCGTTTTGTTTCGGAAGGAAATCCTACAGTTATATAATAGACAATATGAACACCGAAGGCTCACAAGGAATCTTTTGATGTCATTGTAGGAAGCCAATCCCGCTTTCAAACTAAAATGAACAGCAGCCTGAAAAAGCTCTTTACATGCAGAGAGATACAGCACTCACAATCGCTTTTATAGTACAGCTGCTTGGTTTCAGGTTTCTGATTTTCATATACAACAAACGTAATGTTTTTGTGCATGTTGTGGTTATATGGTTGCATGTTTCCAGAAATTCTTTCATTATCACAGAGAGCAGTAAAGTGTGTATTCTGTGAATATGGATATGATTGCCAAAGTAAATCTAACCTTGCAATTAAATTGGCTTGAATCCACCTGCTGTTTTTCTTACTTTTTTCATTTCCTTCTTGAAAATCCTTGGATGAAATTTCCAAAAATAATTCCTCCTACAATTTTTCCTCTACAACCACTAAACTGACCACTGACAGTACCTGTTATATACACTCAGATTACTTGCAGTGTGTGTGTGTGTGTGTATGTGTGTGTGTGTGTGTGTGTGTGTGTGTGTGTGTGCGCGCGTGGACTTTAAGACTTTCTTCTCTGTTAATCTTTTCAATCTTGGATGATATTCTACCATCCGCTAGCTACTGTTGTGTAAGCAAAGCTGATGGTGCTGCTCCACCATTAATCTGCTCTCATTTAGAGCTTTTGCCATGCTGATTATCCCTGCTTACAGAGTTTATGAGGTGGTTCATACAGTCGAGCATCCAAGAGAAATGCACTGGACTGGGTGTCTGGACCAGATGGCTAATTCTGGAGTGTCACATGGGATTGGACGTCTCTTACGCCAGATTGAGCTTGATAACAAATAGAGACCACCATGTACTTGCGCACACACACACACACACACACACAACTGTATGATCTTTGTTATATGATATGATAATCAATGCAGTTAAATAATGCTACATCTCTACCTAACCTTACATGATTAGGTTATTTTCATTTATAATTGTTGCTGCTCAAGACTGCCTGATATTCCCATTCTTACTGGGATATTTGTTCTCCACCAAGATTGACAGATCAGTTCCACTCCCTGCAGCACCTGCACAAGGCCCCGGTTTCTGTCCTGTGTTTAAACAACGATGAACATTACACAACGTAACTGCTGCAAACATTACTGGGATTCCTTTATGACATTATGACGTACTTGCATACATGACATGTACTGAACAGTCTGGAAAGCTTTTGTATTTAAACTCTATGAATAATCAGTATGTTTGTGTGATATAAATTTCTCCAGACCAAGTGGAACTCCCATGCTTGAAGGAAAAATATGAATGATAAACAAGTTAACGATCTGAGAGCATGAATAAGCATTAAAGCACAAAAGGCTTTTGAACTTTGCTAATGGAATGATTGAACACAAATGACACCATGCGAACCAGAGTCATTGAACGCCCATATATTGTTAACATATTGACTAAAGCCTGAAGCTTAGTGTAATGCGCCATAAATCAGCGATATTAAAAACAGGTAGGAAAGTTGGCATGGGCCTTGTCATGTAATCCAACAGGTGCAGAATGTCAGACACATGGTACAGCAGTCACCACACACTTCCCACTGTAACTGATGAAACACAAACACAACTTGAGAGCAACACATTCTAATTAAAGACTGCATCAGAGATGTTAGATAAATAAGGGATGGATTTTTTCCCAGTCAAACAGTTTCTTTCTTCTTTGGAAGTGTGTGATTAGCTACTTAGATAACCTAAGGGCAGCTTTTACAGGAATAAACTGTTAGAAAAGCAAGTCGTGTTTCGTCAGTGCTAAGTACACAGGTCTTATGACATTACTGATTCATCATACACTATTACAGCTCCACCACATCTTCCTCCATTCTCCATTCCTGGCTTTGTTAGTTTCACCGCAGTGTCACCACTTTGTCAACAACACAAGGTGTAAAAATAACCCAGGCCGAAATTCTATGGGAAAAACAGCTGGGGCATTTTTAGATTTTATTTGCTTTAAATAAATAAATGACAACCCACAAAACCAATTGTGGAAGTGTTTAGCAAAACAGGGCTGGTTTGGGAAAAAAAAAAAAACAATATGGACTACAGAGATGGCTCACCTCATTTCTTTCAGCAATCCTGTCTATAATCACTGCAATTGTAAATATGTTTGCTTCTGGCTTTGTTAAAGAAATCAGGAATACCTAAGGGCAAGAGGTGGCTTTGGCGCAGGTGGTAGCTGTGTTTGCTAATGGAAGGTATTTCTGCGTCAGTGGAGCCAATCTGCTGAACAAGTCCAGTTAAGAGACACGTGAGATAAACCGGATTGAGGTTTTTATTTATACACATAACAGAACATTTTGAAATCTTATGGGATGAATACAATCGTGTACAAAGTTCACAAATTTTATTTCATTTTTCAAATCCCTTTATCCTTTAATAGTCACAGCGAGGCTGGAGCCCATCCCGGTTAAGTCCATGTAAACACCCTGAAAATTTTGCCAGACCATCACTGGGCCAACACACAAAACCAGTCACACTTACATTTACACCTATGGGCAATTGAGAATATCCAGTTAGCCTAACGTAGATGTCTTTGGACTGTGAAAGAAAACCAGAGTACCTAGAGGAAACCCAAGCAAGCTCACAGAGAACATGCAAACTCTACACCAAACACCCTTGCTGGGAACAGATCTCGAACAAATGACCATCTTGCTTTGAGGCAGACATGCTCACTACACCACCATGCTGCCCAGACATTTCACATCTCACACTATAAACAATGGACAGAAGTCTATTACCTACAGTGCCTTGCAATGTGTTCACCCTTCCACCCTTGGCATTTTTCATGTTTTGTTGCCTCACAAGCTGGAATTAAAATGGATTGTTTGAAGGATTGCATCATTTCATTTACAGAACATGCCTAAAACTTTGAAGATGTGTTTTATTATGAAGAAAACAACAAAAAGGACAAAATCACTGAAAACTTCAATGTGCATAACTATTTAGCCCCTAAAGAAAGTTCTTTGTTCTTTCCATTTGAAAATTATGGATTTGACAATGCTCCAGGGGATCATCAAAGTTTTGGATATGTTTTTATAACCCTACCCTGACTTGTACTTTTTAACAACTTTGTCCCTGACATGCAATGTTGCAGCCTATGAGGCCTTTCCCCCAAAAAAAAAGGGGGGGGGGGGGTATTTATACTGACAGATCATGTGACACTTGGCTTGCACACAGGTGAACTTCATTTTACTAATGATGTGACTTCTTATGTTAATTTGTTGCACCAGAACTTTTGAGAGGCTTTTTAAATTTCTTTTTTATATATTGTTCTCATTTCACTTCACCAATGTAGACTATTTTGAGCAGATCCATCATATAAAAAAATTTTAACTACAGGTTGTTATATAACAGAATATGTAAAAAGCCAAAGGGGTGAATACGTTTGCAAGGCACTGTATCAAAGGTAATACTAAACAGAGTTTCATTGAGTACATTACCATCTCAGATAGCATTCTAACATCTATGGTATAAATAGGGGATCCAGTTGACCAATAGGCCTAAAAGGCAAATGTGAATTCCTTATCTCACAAAGGGCAGCACAGGGGTGTCATGGTTAGCATGTCTGTCTCACAGCAAGTAGGTCCTGGATGTGAGTCTGCAAGAGAGCTATTATGTGGAGTTTGCATGTTCTCCCCATTCTTGTGTGGGTTTCCTCTGGGTACTCGGGTTTCCTCCCACAGTCCACATAAGGCTAATTAGCTGTTCCAAATTGTACTTAAATGTGAGTGTGAGTATAAATTTCTTTGTGTGTTTTCCTGCAATGGATTGGTAGGGGTAACAGCCCCATGTTGCCCACTCCCTATGTTCCCTAGACCCAATGTTCACCAGTACCTATATGAGATATAAAGCAGTATCTTTATTCAACATTGCCATACTGTACATTTGAGCAGTAAAGGAGTCTTGTGGGAATTCCACCTCCTTTAGCAGCTACCATCTGGCAGATTTACATTGGTCTAGATAATCTTCTTTAACTTCCTACAAAAATCTTTTCTTATATTGGGACATTATGGTTTTACAAGAAATAAGTAGTGCATTATAAAATCAGGAAAAATGTTTAGATGATTGACAGCAGACACTTTTCTTTCAGTCACTTTCAGACTTGATTAGACTGGTTCATTTCTTTTTGTATTGCCACTGCTAAGAACATCACCATGCCTTAAGGTGTTGTTCATGATTTCAATTATTTAAGCTTGGAGCAGATGAAAGAAATTTGCCACAGTAGCTCTGATGTTGATTGACAGCCCATGAAAGATTATCTAACCACGCACAGGAGTTAGGCTCTGTTTTTTAAGTTCTCACACTGTACTTTTCATTCACCATTAGTATAAGATGGCTTATAGCAGTGGGTTGTTTTTGCAGCAAGGGATCCGTTATAATTTAATGTATATATTTCCTGTGTAACTTACCAATTATGCATAATTTTTTTTATTAAAATTGTCAATTTTATACATTACACTCAGTCATATAGCCCTAAAACTATAATCCATTCATTCATATTTTAAGCCACTTAATCTTAAATAGGGTCACAGGGAGGCTGGCACCTATCTCAGCTGACTCTGGACAAAAGCGGAACACACCCTAAACAGCTCGCCAGACCATTACAGAGAAAACACACATACAACCATTCACACTCACAACTAGGGGCAATTTGGAACCACCAATTAGCCTACTGTGCATGTTTTTTGACTGAAGGGTGAAACCAGAGTACCTGGAGAAAACCCCACACAAGCTTGAAGAGAACAAACTCCACACAGAAACGCCCGAACCCAGGAATCGAACCCAGGCTTTCTTGCTGAGAGGCGGACGTGCTAAGCACTACATCACCATGCTGCCCTCCTAAAACTATAATAAAATAATAAAAATAATACTTTTGACATTGTAGGCTTGTGTTATGGAGCCCATCTTGAGAACTCCTCCTTGTGAAACTAACTGTAACCAAAATTACAACAATGCCGAACCTTGCCTTCTCCCTCTTTCAGTCCCACTCTGTCTGTTTAAAAGGGTACAACTTGTTTCTGCTTGAGACCGGACTGATTTCTGAGCCAGAAAAGATTTCAAAATGTGTCATGAAGAAAGTTACCAGATCCATTCCACAGTTTTTCTCAAAAATTAAATGTTTACTAAAGGTAAAAACACTGAAAAATTCTAAAGTGCACTCCGAAGTGTCGGTTATAATATTCAAGAGTTCCCTGTTTTCTGTATGTGACCCATACAGCGTCCGTTCTAAGACTATAAGAGGATAGGTTGAGAAGTTATGATCTTGTCAGTGTATTCCAATAAGCTCTCCTTCATGTGGCTGCTCCTTCAATGACCACACTGATTGACTTCCTGACACATGGATCTATGAGCAGCTGGCGAGATTGCAGGTAGAAGATTAAGAGATAAATCAAAGACAGACTGATGGAGAACTGATGGTATACCAAGGACCATGCTGAGGGGGCACATGTTTACAGACAACACCAAGTCCTTGAATGGGGGTTAAATGCGTGTACGTCATACAGCTTGTTCAATGAGGGAACATGATAATATTGTTCACATCTCAGCGTATTTGAAACAAACATTTAAAATGTCATATAAATTATGGACAGTAATAGTGTTGCTGGTATTGGATGCAGTGTTCTTTACAGCACACAATCTTTGTTTCTTTATGAAATTAATTACTGTTCACAAGGCCAGCTTGTCCATGGTTATGTAAGTAAGCCACACTACCCCATATTTAGTCAATGAAACTAAAGATCATCAGTGCAAAAACAAACTAACAAACAAACAAATGAAAACAGAACAAAAAACAACCAAGCAAAATCTTCAAATTTTTTATTCAATGATGATACACATTTATTATATATAAAATGCAGGGCGTGTTTTTAATATTAGAAAAATTCACTCACTCATTTGTTAAACCGCTTAATCCTGCTATTATGGTTGCAGGTAGGCTGGAGCCTTTCAGTCAAGAATGGAACCGAGTGCTCTGGTCCATAGTCCAAAGACATACACATAAGGTGAGTGTAAATGGTTCCTTTGTGTTTTCCCTGAAATGGACTGGAGAGGGTGTACCCGGCCTTTGCCCAGTATTGGATGTGATAGGCTTCAGCCTTGCCGTGACCCTTGTAGGATAAAGCGGTTTAGAAATGAATGAATGAATGAATGAATGAATGAATGAATGATAATTATAATAAGCTAAATGTCAAGATATGTGATAAAACTGCAGAGGGCAGGCATTTTATTCTATTTGGAAAAAGATGGAATACAAGGGATGATAAATAGTTAGGAAGGAGCTCTGAAACTTAATCACTATAAAAGTCATTAAATGCAGTAGAACAGCCAGCTGATGGCCATCCTAAGAGAGATGTTCCAGAATTTTCCCCCTTGTACTGCAGTTATCATCTGACTGATCAAGCCCTAAATCATCACCCCATAGACCTTAAGGCCATGGCTGGATGCGTTAAGGATTTGAAAGGCCTGTGATGCATTCATACCTCAACATCAAAATGAACTACAACATATTACCCCAGGATATAGTGTCTATTGGCCCAGTTTATCAGTTACACTGTACTTCTGACCTTCATGATGGTGCTTCCTCATAAATCTGAGTCAAAAGGCATTGGTGGTTAGTGCTGACAGCTGTACAGGAATGTCATTCATTCTACTCTTTCAAGGGGATAGAAGACAAGTACAGTACAGGCATAGGCATGAGAGGTGCTTTGCAGTGCCTAAGTACCAGATACATGGCCTCTGTGGAGAGAGACGAGAGACAGAGAGGAAGCGACCTGCTTAGGTGACTGGTCTCTGC
Organism: Porochilus rendahli; assembly: GCA_039654305.1. Lineage (NCBI taxonomy): Eukaryota > Metazoa > Chordata > Actinopteri > Siluriformes > Plotosidae > Porochilus > Porochilus rendahli. The sequence continues at coordinate 41,889,305 of JBCNYG010000022.1, read as the reverse complement.
AGGGTGAAAGGTAAAATAATGAGAAGAGTTTTTGTAAAATTTCTGTGAAACTAAATACTGCAGTAGCACTAACTGGAAAGAAGTGGGATGCAATGTAGGACGAAACTGAGAAGGATATGAATACAGGAAGAGTGCGAAAGTGTAATGAAGAGTAATGTAGGTCTGGGTTTTGCAAAGTCAGACAGTATGAATTGAAAGAGTGATTGGGGAATTGTTATTTGGGAGAAGACGGAGGACATGGGCTGGATGGGTTCTGACTGATGGTCGACAGCAAATGACTCTGAGAACTGATGCATGTCTTGAGTCTTTCTGAGGTTCTGAAAAATTGCCTGGAAATATCAGTAGCATGCCTGGTAAAAGCTGGAAGCCCTTAGAGAAGGCAGACAGGGATTACATGAAAAAGCTGCACGAGGAAATGAAACTCATTTCTTCAGTTCATATTCCAAACCACGTTATCCTTTATTACAGTTGCGGGGAGGCTGGAGCTGACTGGGTGCACCATGAACAGCTTAGCAGGCCTCAGCAGGGCAACACAGACACACAACCATGCATACCTCGAGGCAATCGAGAATATTCATTCAGCTTAATGTGTCCATGGCTTAGGACTGTTGGAGGAAACCAGAGCACCCAGAGCAAAACCATGCAAGCACGGGGAGAACATGCAGACGTCACACAGCAATGCCCTCATCGGCCACAAGGACCTTCTTGCTGTAAGGCAGAGACATGTTGATCAGAGAATTTGTCCTTAGAATTTCTTCTTAAGCCTGTTGGATAACATGAACTCTAAAAAATGTCATCAATATTTGTTGATGTCATGTAACATTATTTACAGTAAGGTTAATTCTTAAGTAGTCTCTCCATTTAAACCCAGGAAGGGCAGTATTAACAATTCACTGAGCACAACATTCACTTGTGAGACAGATGCAGTTCTGGTTCTGGCTGCTAAAGGAATTATTCATCTAACGCATCAATATTTATTCCAGATGTAACTGGGGAAACATTTGTTATGAGTAGAAGTCTATGTGTTTAGAGCAACTGGTGCAATGCTTTGTCACAAGAAATTGAAAAGACGGTTGGGAAGGAGATGAAGATTCTGGGGTTCTTTTTTGGTCTTTTCCCTAGAAAAGTGCAATTGGAGTGCATAGGCAGTGTTTTTGTGAGTATTCTAACATTATTAACAGTTGAAAAGAAAGAAAATGGTGCACATTTACACTGCCCGGCCCCTCCAAAAAAGCCTTGATCTCAGCATGTAGTCTCATTGGCATTGTTGCTCCAGTTGGTCAGATCGAGGCTCAGCAACATTAATATAGCAATAAAATTAGATCAACTGATGAATGTGCTGAATGTGACCTTAACCCTATTAAAAGTCTTTGAGATGTGCTGGAGAAGACTTTATGGAGTGGTTCAGTTGTTCCCCTGATCGATTTAGGACGTGCAAATGAACCCAACACTGGATGGAAATAATTGCTATGTTGCTTAAGTTTGTGCTTTAAGCAATGCCGTGGAGATTATGCACTGAGTTCAAGGCCAAAGGCTCTCCAAGAAAATATTAGAGTGTGCAAATGTATTTTTTTTTTGGCCAGGCAGTGTATACATTTAATACATATTTAACACAACATATATTTAACACAACATATATTTTTCACCTATATAATTTGGCCCTAACTGTTTTTTTCCCCATCTGCCTCATCATTTGTTAAACTGGTCAATTGAACAAAGCAGATGAGGACTTATTTGTAGCCAGAGTAGAGCTCCTTTTTCCCTTTCGTCCTCTTCTCTCCCTTTCTTTCTTACCAGATGGCATGTATCTGGAGGATATTTATCTGAATATAAACGCATTAGATATTTTCCACCTCCTCGCTTCCCAGACCATGAAGGCCTGCCACATCCCACTCAACAGTCTTGCAGATATTTTACTATGCAGTGTTATGAATCATCAATTATCTAATCTAGGCTCAAATGAAAGTAAACACCTTCCTATTTTTAGATATCATACATTATGTAATGTGTACAATGTGAGTGTAATGAGGCACGCTATAAGTTTTTGTATCTGGATACAGGGAT
>JBCNYG010000022.1:41866032-41880075 GCA_039654305.1 Porochilus rendahli | reverse complement strand
ACACACACACACACACACACACACACACACACACACACACACACACACACACACACACAAAACCATTCACATTTACACCTAGGGGCATTATAGAGTAGCCAATTAGCCTAATGTGCATGTCTTTGGACTGTGGGAGGAGCTCCATTCAAGCTTAGGGAGAATGTGCAAACTCCAACCAGAAATGCTCGACCATGGGACTCAACCCAGGACCTTCCTCTGTGAGGCAGACGTGCTAAACAGCATGCTGCCCATTGTGACAGTCTTAAACTATAATGTTTATAGGGAACATGTACATGCCTTTTATGATTAACGTTGTTTTGATGCTGCCAAAATGTTGCACCCATGCAGGCCCCCAGTACAGAGCCATTTAGCATGGTAGAAGGACTGTGCACATCCATACAGGGGTTTCCTTCCGAGTGAATCACACAAGTACTGAAAGGAAACTACAGTACACATGCACACAGTTGTTACTGTAACATCTGAATTTTTTTTTTGAGAAATGTACTGAAAGTGTTACCAGTAATATTTTAAGAATCTTTTTTGGGAGTCTTCAAATAATGTTATCATTGTGTAGCAATGTTGTTAAAACATAAATTGTTAGCTGGGAAGTCAAATGTTCCCACATTCAAAGTGCACAGTTATGCCATTTACTCATGAGGTCAGTTGGACACAAGCACACAAACACACATGCACACATCTATGTAAACACTATGTAAATACGCCTCTGCTTCTCCATAAGCATTCGCTTAGTTTCTATAGCATCCATCTACTTTTGCTGCCACATTCACAAGCTTACCATAATACCATGAATGACTGTAATGAATAATGACCACTGAAAAATTAGCAGCATTATGTTTCTTTAGTAACCTGACGTGCCCTGACAATACTGGGCTTTTTTTCCTCCCTGCAGGGTGAAGAGATGTATCTGAGAGAATGCTAGGGTTCACTGGCAAGCCACTAAACATAATAAGAGAGAACTTGAAAGGATTTGAGAGGCATGAAAAGGAGCCAGCTCTTTCCTGTAGTAGACACGCATTCTCCATGGGACCGGTCTTATGCAAAAGATTAGCTCTCCCAATGAACAAATGGATGCACGCTAGATTAAAAAGCTGGGTATTACTGCTGAATGGTTTGTGCTAGTGTGTTATGCTCTTATTGTTCAATATGAATGTCCTTTAAGGTTTCCTTGACTAGGTACAGAGATAACGGAGTTCACTGCAAGTGAAGTCACCGTGACCTTCAATGCGAACTGCTATTTAAAGCTACATAAGCAATCCTGTTCGGAGGTGAAGTTGAAATTCATAAAGTATGTATCATTGCTGATCATCCAGCAAATTTGTGTCTATGGGAATAATAATAAGAACTGAATGAGCCACACACAAATGCACTACAGCCAAACAAGTGGAGTTCTCCATCTAGTGGATCGAAGACAGCATGACAAAAAATTCTGTTCAAATGTCAGAAGTGCCTCTACCTCCATGATGACGTAGTGGCTAATTATTTAAAATAATGACTGTCCATAAATTACTGTTACTTAAATTTTGCATAGTGGTTAGCATGTCCACCTCACAGCAAGGTATGTGTCCCAGGATCGGCGAGGTCGTTTCCGTGTGGAGTTTGCATGTTCTCCCTGTATGGTGTGCCGCCTCTCTGGAACAATGATAACTAATTTTTGATCCCTGGTAGAGTGTAAGCCAGTTAAAACATAAGAAAGCATTGCTCATTTAGTAATACTTCTTATTGAATAATTTGACATTTTAGAACTTTTTTATGAAGTATTTACTTGTGCATTACTTGAATACTGCTTTCACTTTTACTAGAGTATAATTACTTATGTCATAACTCATAATTTCATACTTGTCTGTAATTGGTCAGTTACACCATTAATTGGTCTGTTATTTATTTGTAAACTTCATTGTTATGCATAGCAGATCGTGGTTATGATCCATGTCATAAAGAATTTTCTGCAAAAAATAAATAAATAATAATAAAAAAAAATTGAATGAGTATTTTTTGTCAGATGGCACCCATTTAATAAACCAACCAAGGTAAATGTACCAAAATAAATCCATTTAGTGTAGTGCAAGACTCCTGTTCAGTTTGGCGTTCTGATCACCCTGTCAGGGTTTATTTACCAGTAATAACTGGCTCGCTGTTCATTATCTCTTATGTCGTTGTATTTTGTACTAGGTTGTAATTCACTTAAGCTCTCTGACTTGTAGTACTTGCAGGGTATTATTTTCTTGGATGGAAGCCTCTCAATCCATGATAATGTAAAACTTTCTTGACTGCAGGAAACAACACTAGTGTTCCATCAGCTTTCAGTTCTCGGCAAGCCTGTACTTTGGTGCTTCCTGTGTTGGTCCAAACCATATGAACCACTGATCTGTCAGGTGAAGGATAACAGCTTGGATTTTCTTCCAGACCTGGCAGGTTTTACACACATCTTATATTTAATTGTTTCAAGCGATATATTAGAATCTGCATTTGTTTACAAATGGTGCCAAGGCATTACTGATATTCCTAAATATATGAACATGTTTCTCAGATTTGCACTGAGCGTCTTGCTCATTTCCAATCGTACTGTGTTGGTGCGAACAAGCTATAAGCTGTAGTCAATCACAATCATTAATAGGAGGCTATGAGGTCTTGGCAAGTTAAAAGTAATTTTAGAAGCACCACTGAGTTGATAATATGGTGGCTTAGAGGTTAAGGCTCTGGATTAGTGATCTGAAGGACAGGGGTTTAAGCACCAGAACCACCAAGATGCTATTTAACTCTATAAAAATTATAAATGTAAGTCCCTCTGGTTAAGGGTGTCTGCCACATGTTGTAAATGTAATATAAGTGGGTGTATGTATTCGTTTGACCATGTTGACTTTAGAAACCCCCAAAACAAATTAAAAGTTGTGCGAAAATAAATGTATTTATTAATTTTAAAGATTTATGTCGTATTACTATCAGGTCCCAGAAGAAAAACATTATAAAAGAACTGGTAATGTAATAATGTCATGGCATTCATACCCTTAATGAGTGTATGTACACTACTGACATTAAATGTGATTTCCTTTTGTGTTAGCTATTAGAACAGCAATAACCAACAAAACCCCATTAACGGTTTCATTAGACGTTTTAATTCAACATTCATAGTATGTTATTCATCACTCTCTAGTTCATATTCAACCAGAAATGATATTAGTTACACCATGTTTATCTTTACAGGCATTGATATAATTTGTCATACATCATCTCCTTTATGTTGTACACTCAGAAATGCATTTATAATCGCCCAATGTTTTATTCTCAATCGTACACTAATTGTATTTGGGCTTAACACTGATTGATTTACGTTGGGGAAATTCATGTTAATTATCTGTCTGTAAAAAGCCTTTCTTGTAAAACAAATGGCTATATGATACAAAATACAGTAGTAATTGGTGTAACATATTTGTGTTTAATATATTAGTAAGGTTATGACAGAATACTGCATCAACATGGGGCGATTTCCAACCGAGCTCAGACATGGTCGTGTTCTTGTGAATATTAGGACAAAACCAAAATAGGAAAACAGCAAACAAACAAACAAACAAACAAACAAACAAAAAAAGAAAGAATTGAAATGAGATGCCATCAGTGACTGCCGCTTCACTGCTAGACTACATCATGAGTTCACATTCAGACTTATACGCTTCTATGCAGTCATGAGAGAAATACGTCCTACTTGAAATTCTGCTCTTCTCTGGTGTATAATAGAAAAACAAACAAAAAAAGATAAACAATTAGAAACATTTGCATGTAACATGAGCATTTCAGAGCTCTAGAGGTAAACAGTTCCAATCCTTTAGCTCTGGATTTAGGTAATGGGTCCTTTAGTGTATCACAATGCAGGCTGGGTAAAAGGCACAGTTCCTGGTTCGCCAGCGTATCGATCCTCCTCATGTCAGGGAGACATTTTACACCTGCTCAGTGTCCTAAAACTCCCTCTCACACTCACTCAGACATGCAATACACACTGTATTAATCCTCAGGTTAGCTGGTACAATTACATAGATACACACCATTCATATATATTTATTTATATAACATTTATATACTTTCAGGAATGTTAATTTGCTGTGTGTGTGTGTGTGTGTGTGTGTGTGTGTGTGTGTGTTTGTGTGTGTTTCATGGATACAAAACAACTTTTATATCACACATACAAGAAACATCATAAAAACAGTCTCTTTAAAAAAATCCCTTAATAAAAATAAGTTCTATTTGTTTTTTAATGTACAATATATTTTCTTCTTTCCCTCTGGCTCCATGTGATTATTACGAAGGGCATTTCGAGCAGCCACACTCCAAGGTCGTCTCTAACTCTTCAGAGAAGGATGAGCTGTCTGAGCACTTGAAGCTGACTTTCCGTCTGCGGCTCTTGGTAGGGGCGCAACAGAGTCCTGGGTGACATGAGCGTGGACACTCAACCCGGGGAACTTTACTGGTAGACGTGCATGTCTTCTGACCTATGTGACGCTTGAGCAGCTCACGGACCATCTCGCCCTGACATGACAGCTCTGAGAGGAGGAGAGGAGACATGTTAGGACTCCAAAAACATGGAAGGAACAGAGAAATCCTGCACTGTTGGGCCCTAAAGTAGGGATTTTAAGCTTTAATCTCGGACTGTTCCTCATATATCACCAGTCACTTTAATCTGAATTCTGCTGGCAAAAAAATCATTATAAGATAAAAGAATATCTGAGAATGTAATTCAAATACTAATACAGTTAAGAAAATAAGATTTTTAATCTGTTAAAATTCAAATGTCCCATGTAGGCCATGTTTTATAGAGCCATTCAAAAAGAATAAATCTGATAACGAATAAGAAAAATATTTGTTGGCCTCCTGATGAAACCTTCATATTCATTCATTATTCATACTTTCACTAAATTTTTTTGTGTTCTTTTCGTTCCCTTTGTATCCATTTTCTTATTGTTTTCAACATCTATTTTCCTTTTCTTTCATAGATTCACTCTTTTTGTGGCACTCCTGTGACTCCACACATTTTCTCTGATGTGCAAAAATAAAATGATTTTTGGACTGTACTTATATTACAGAAGATTACATTTAGCATGATTTTGAGCTACAAACAGTTCTCAAACCCCTCTGTTCAATTTTCAATCCTGGCTGGTCACAAGGTGGTGGTTAATTTCCTTTAAATTTAAAGTGGCATTTAATTCTATTCTAAAATGTTATGATTACTTTAGTTATTTCAAGAGACACTCCACATAATTGAAGTCTACAATTGAACTGCTATGGTTATTTAATAAAGAATATGGTATTATCATTGCTATAGTAAAGAAGTTTACTTCTACGATTATAAGAACGAGTCTCCAGCATCAGCAGTCAATAAAGTTCTCACCAAGACAGAGGATTGTGTGTCTGTGTGTGTGTGTGCGTGCATGTGTGTGTGTACCAGTGTCACAGGTGCTGCCCGTGTATCCAGGCTGGCAGTGGCACGCAGGCTCTCCATTCTCATTCACTCGGCATTCACCATGCACACAGTAATGCCCCCTGCAGGCGGCCAGCTCCTCTCTCCTCTCACAGTACTGACCCACGTAACCCTGTGCACACTTACAGCTGTAGGATGAATCCTTAGGCACACACAGGCCATGTACACACCTGTACGGAGAGAGGTAGACAGAGGGAGGAAGGTGATTCATCATTTGAGGGTTTTTTCTTTTACATCGTTTGACCTACGATTAAATAAAGGCTGCATCTCTGCCCATCTTTCTTAAAAGAACACTGATGAAGCATACATAGGTTAAACAGAAGGGGAAAGCTTTTGTTCCCCTTGTGGAAGGTTTTCAGTTCCACTCGAGCAACAAATAACAAGAAATACATTTCTTCATTCATTCACCATAAGCTTTATCTTGTTTAGGGTCTGTTATACCACTGTATCTGTACAAGGAGAGGGTATGAGAGAGTGTGTGTATGTGTGGTTACAGTACCTGCTGGACTGACAGGGGTTGCTGAAGCTCTGTTGCTCACACAGCGGGCCGCTGGTGCTGGCGGGACACTCGCATGTCACGCCTGCCTCGCCCCTCTGCCTGCACGGCCCCTGTGCGCACACGCTGCACGAGTGGCAGCCAGGCAGGATGCCCTCTGTGCCCGTCAATCCAGTGCTCAGCTCCTGCAGCTCCCCATTGATGCGAACATTATGGATGCAGCCATTGAAGGACTGGGATGCACGCTCAGTTCCCGTACGCAAGCCAGTGGAGCTGATCGCTGAGGGCACGCCTGAGAGGACAAATCATACAGACTTCACTTTTCAAAGTTCATGGCAAAATCAGTGTCTAGTTTTTGTGAAATTGGTGGATTATTGACTAGCTGGTACATTCTTAACTAATTGTTTAACTGCAGCTTTGCGAATTCTTTGTACAGTCAGCTCCATAATTGTCGTTAATTATGGGTGAAAAGATCTCTGCGGTTACTTCACTTCAATTTACTTAATTAAAGGTCAGATTTTTCCTCATATCTTGTTTTCACTGCTCAGTGTGTGTGTTGTGCTCTCACCTCCGATGTAAAGATGAGTGTTGGGCTCCACCGAGGGCGGCCGTGCCAGTTTGCCCAGACTCTTCGGGGCTCCTTTATCCACCACCAGACTCAAAGTTTGATTCTGGATCAATAATTCCACCATGTGGAAGAGTCCGTCGTTCACCGATTCCACACTGACATACACACAGACAGAGTGAAGGTTTCTTCATTATATACAGGCCATATCTCTACTTGAGAGCAATGGTGACTAAAGAAACGCTCTAGTTTGAAGGATTTATGAGATGGCTGGGATTTGCTTTTTCAAAGTCACCCAAGATCAACGGTAATTGTCTCATTTGAAAGTCCGTATTAGTGAAAAAGTTTTCCTATTAATGTTCCATAGTAATAGTATGTTTATCAGCATCCATTTCAATATTATAAGCACTCTACCTCCATAACGTTTTGACCTTGCATTGACCTTAATCTTTGAGCTAGACTTTCCAAAATCATATGATCTCTAGGACTCCGGCAGGGAAGTGTCCCCACCAAGTTTGGTAAAAATTGTAGCGTGTGGTCAGGATTTTGTTCACAAACAAACTGAGAAACAATACATAAAAAAATGTATTACTAGATAATGAAGGCCACTAAATTAGTAAACATTAATAACAAAGCCTGGCTATACAGCTACTAAATGCTGCATGCTATAAAGGCTACATGGAATGATTTGATGTATTTGGCATGGATGTGGAAGAAGAATGTAATGTTGTAGTTTTCAAATACCATGGGAGCAGATATTACTTTTATACCACTCAATGATTCAGCTAAGAGAAGCTTTTCTAACCAAATAATTTAATACATGCACTTCTGTTGCAGTGTTACACAGAATTCAAATTCAACCAGTTGTAAGCAGACACTGTAATGTATAGTAATCCCAGTGTGAGCAGCCCATAATGTACAGGATAAAATATATGTGCATTCTTTGGCTGTGCAAACATGACGGCTGTGCCAGGTGTGTTCTTTGGTTTGGCATTGATGAGACTAACAGCACTCGGAGATCTTGTGTTGGCTGAAAGCACTCTCTCTAACACAATAAGCAGATCTGACACTTCGGTTCTCATAAACCCATCCACACACACATTGAATCCAGCTGAGACTGAGTGTGATTTGAGGTGAGGGCTTGGTGGTTGACTTGGAGAACTCAGGAGCAGGATCTCTTTTCTTTTTCTGCCTGGCCTTGTTAAACATTTAGAGAGTGCTGAGCGCTTGTTGCACCCCTCACAACCTCGGACAGCAAACTCACAAAGCGTGACAACGAACTCTTGCTCAGCTGGATGATTTTGGCAGAGACCGTGTGCTGCGCTTACACACTGGGGTTGCAACAGGCTCATGAGTGCTCTAGCTTCCCACGCTGCTCAGTGCTCAGTCCTGGACATACTGGACCTGTTGAATGCTGGGTAATTGTGTTTTGTCTGAGTGTGGTATTGTAGTGGATCGGGTCACGACTCCGTTAACCCCGTGCAAAGTGATATCAGCGCTTGAGAAAGCAGGTCAATTTTGGCTACAGAGACTCATCATAGAGGGGTTATTACTGGAAGGAACATAGGCAGCTGCAGACAGCTAGAGACAGTGGTTTGGCAAAAAGGGAGACAGCAAAAAAAAAAAAGAGAGCGGAAGATAGAGAAAGAGAAAGAGAGAGTGATGAAGCAAGCAAGAGAGAGATTGGGGTTACAGAAGTGTGGCTTGTTCTCCTTCGGTACCCCAAAACACACTCTTCCTCTCTCTACACTGCATTTCCTTTCTCAGAAAGAAAAAAAAAGCAGTGCAAAAAACAGCACATTGGCATAACGTGTCAAAAACATCTTTCTCTACATGGTGAGAATCTGACACTTTCCCCAGCTGCACCACAGGTCAGGTTGCAAAACCTCTGAATTAGCAGCTCAGAATAATGGGGTGTGAGATATGGAAAAAGGGTCTGCACATTAATCGTACGTAGGTGGTCCTGTTATGACTCCCTGTTACCCAATGATTGGTCACAGCTGCCCCGGGGAGGCGAAAGAAATACAGATTGAAATCAATTAAGCAACTTAAACAAACAATTAAAAGAAGTTTACTTTGCCTTACAGAGCTTAAATATGAGCGGGACTATTTTTTTTTCCTACAGCAAAAGTACCAAGGCAACATGAATTTAATAAATTTAATAAATTTAATGCTGAAATTTGATTCATATTCAATAAATACAGTTCCAATAGTAGAAGCACTCATGATTTAATTTAAATACTGATACAGTATTACTGCATTCATTCACTGAACCGCTTTATCCTTCTTGGGTTACAGGGAGGCTAGAACTGAACAGCTTGCCAGTCAATCTCAGGGCTAAGACACACACGCACGCACTCATACCTAGGAATAGCCTAATGTGCATGCCTTTGGACTGTGGAAGGACACTAAAGAACCCAGAGGAATCCCAAGCAAGTACGAGGAGAACATGCAAACTCCATACAGAAACACCCTCACTGAGCCCTGAACTTGATCCCAGGACCTTGTTGCTCTGAGGTGGACATGCTAACCACTACACTACCATACCACCCAGTATTAATGCACTCATTCTGAAATGTTATCCCTCTGCACTAATAACTCATTCACAAGGACCTGTATTGCAGATGCAAAACATAGTTCTAAGGACTACTAATAAATAATAACCCTTTGTATATGATGTTTTGTTTACTTCAGATTAAGAGGAAGTGATTTTTGTATCTGTTATAAGAATTAACTGTAACTGCAAATGGATAAAATATATGAGGTACCATTGTTTTATAAACGATGATTAAAAAAATATCCAATTTCGATGTGCGTGTTGTATTAGGAAACTAATTAGCGCTAGGGTATTGAGAGTTACTCGGCTTAGCATCAGGTGACATCACATCAACCCATCACTGATTATTTTCCAATAATTTCATTCCCTTCATTCATTCGTTCATTTATCCCTAGATGTGAGCACGAGCGTGAGTAATAGTGTGAGTGTGTGTTGGCCCTGCAATGGACTGCTGCCCAGCATTGGCTGAGATAGGCTGCAGCCTCCATGTGACCCTACTATGAAAAAGCAATATGAGCAAATGAATAAATGACTATTTGGTGCATTCATTTTATGAACCACTTTATCCGAATTAGGGTCGAGGGGAGGCTGGCGCCAGCTCAGCCAACTCTGCGCGAGGGCAGAGTTCATCCTGGACTGCTCGCCAGGCCATCGCAGGGCAGAAACATGCTGACGGCTATGCAGCCTACTCTTGTCGAAAATCAGCAATGGCTCTTTTACATGCCTCTCACCACAGTCAGTGAGAGAGACTGCTGGCATTTGATAACCCAGTTAGCTGCACTGGGCCATCTGGTACAGTTTCTTTCAATTCATAAAGCACAGATGTATCAACACAAAAAACACCAATTATGGCACTAATGCATAGTTTTTTCAAATCTAAGTCTAAAAAAGTAGGGATATGGATTTTACTCATTCCTGATGCATCAGTATACCATGGAAACGCAACTCCAACCCCCCTTTAGTGGGACTTAGCTGACCAGATACATACCTGTGGTTTATATTACAACCTCATAATTCAATCCTTTATTTGCAAACATACTCTTGATGAGCGACACAGAGGTCCATCTGCAAGACCCCCAAAAACATTGCCTAAGGTCTATCTGATACTCCACATACCACATATACCTGCCTTTATTACAGTTTACAGACATTATCCTTGACAACAGTCTTTCATTAACAGTAGCCCCAGGAGTAAGGAGGCTAAGACGGAAGAGGTGGCTCTTTGTATTATGAAATAAAGCAGGATTAAAAACACAGAAACAGACTAATCCTTTTATTTCAGCCCTGCTGTTGTTTATTGGTAAAACCTGGACAGCATATCAGTGTAAGGCACAAGCTTTAAAAGCACCGAGCCACTAGATGTCACTAGACACCAAACCAGGATTATAATCAACTCGAAGGAACGGACTCTTTCACCGATAGCCGGCTTTCTTTTTTCTTTTTTTACTGAATGAAATTTTCCAAAAGGTCATAATATTTGTAAAGGGGAACTGCTCTGGCTTTGATGTGTTCCCAGCATGCATTTAAGCTTGAAGTGCCCCATTATTGGGTTCTATAAAAACAAATAGAACGCTGTTGAAGATTTGAACTGCCTTGCTTCCCTCACTCAAGAAAAAGTCAATTTCCTGTCAGCTGAAAATAAAACACCCTCCGTGAAACTGTATTATAAACAACACAAACACAAAATAAGACACAATTACCGGCGCCTTCATCTGGGAAAGTTACCTAAATCAGTGAACCTGCGGACGTATTTACATTTTACAAATTTAATTACCCAGTGCTATCGTTTGCTTACAGCACAGTCACACCAGCCTGGCTGAAGTCAACGGTGCACAGGCAACCAGTGCCGTTATGGATTGCAGCTGTAACCTCAATTAGGCCTCTTCTGGAGCTGAGGAGCTAAGCTACGTGCTTGTTTAGTGAACAGAAACTGGAATGGGTGAAGGAACTGATTGATTTCAACAGCCTTCTGATCCGTGTGAACCCCTGTCAGTGCAAGTAGGAGTCTTTTACCAGAAACAGGATATCTAAAGTCAATGTCAAGTCTTGTAGGCGACGTTCTCTTGAGTGTTCGCATGGCACAGTGGTACTTTCCGATGACCTCTCAATAACCCTGAAGTCAGTCAGGCCCAGAAGAGCACACCACTCAGGTCTGAACCCTAACCTATCCTGATCTAAAAGAAAACTATCATACTCTAGTTCCTAAACTTGGCTCCTCATCACAGTCCAAGATACACTGCATTTTCCAGCAGGCCAGCACTGCTTACCTCAATCCCTGCTTGACTTCTCTTTAAAAAAGGCTCCTGTTTTCCTAGCACTTCAGTCACACAGGAACCGGGCGCTAATCCCAGAGGGAGGAAAGAAAACAGCCAATAAAAACACACCCTGACCCCGTCATCACCCTACTGTGCTAAGCTTTAGCTCCAGTTGAGGCGGAAAACATTAGCCCCATTCTATAAAGCTGGGTTAGGTGTGGTGCATGGCGGCCGAAGCCATAGCGTATGGGGCGCTAAAGAAAGTAGAAACGAAAGCTGCAATTCCAAACTTCTCCTTCAATTTCCTGTGATGGATTCATGAAAGTTGGTTCTCTCTGTTGACCAAGTGCCCACACTGCTTCTTAACCTAATAGAAACATTAGTGTTGGGAGTTTCGATATGGGAAGAGCATAAGTCAGCAGTAAACCTAAAGATGCTTCAGTGCCACTACACATTTGTTCTTTTCAGTGCGCATATCACTCTCTGCTATCTTGAATCCCCAATATGCCAGGATCAGTACAAAGTGATAAGTATCCTTCACCCTCCACTAGCATTGCAACACATCATTCTCACCAGGGTCTAATCTGTCTTTTCTCAGTTCCTCTCCACAAAATACTCTTACATCTCTACTGTTCATCATTGCATCCCTTGGTTCCAAATCTCACAAAAACATGCCTCGCTTCAGAAGCCAGTAAGGTTAAGAAGCTTTGTTGCCTCGAGAAGCTCTAAAACTCAAATCACAGATGCTTCATGACTCAGTGGGACATTAGAAGTCAATCACCCTCAGAAAAGTACCTGGATCAGAACAACTATGATGCTCTGTCTCAGCCAAGGAAACTTAATCTCTCTATTTAACCTGGGTTGGGACAAAGTTACAAATTTGAGCAGCTGTTGCATGGACCTCACTAGCTTAACCGTGTCATGGAAAGCTCAGGAACATGCTGGCCTGGCTAGTGAGCTATGCCTGGTGGCTCATATCAGGCTAATGAAGGTAGACAGGGGCAATTCTGCCTTGTAGTCGGCAAAAACGGCCTCCTCTCCATTACGTCTTACACAGCTCAGCACTATCCCGCCACAAGCCCGGAGACAATGGCCTTCAGGAACGCCAAAACCACAGAGCGATACATCATCAGGGGAAAAAACAGCCTAATGAGAGAGTAAGCATGTAAAATAAGGCCATGACACATCTCGACTAGTGCCGCAAAAATCACCATCCAGAACGCAGCTGCACTCAGGATAAGTGCACTGAGTTCATCAAGTCTGGCTACAAATTTGTGATTGTATCTCTTCATACTAAAACGCTGAATAATCAGTGAAGTACCCCTTGAGTGCATGCTAATACAATAATTGCACAGCTTTGTGCTAATATTAAGTAAAATAGGCTATTATATCACACACAGGCAAGACTCCTGAATGAAGTGTTATTTATACGTGCTGTGACACTCCCGACAGTGCTATCGATTAGGCCCTAGGCAGTGGCACAAGTTAAGAGAGGTTCTTTTTTTCAGAGTTAGTGAGAGATATGGTCTAGATCAATAAAATGCTATCTGGTGTGCTGGGACGGGGGGCGCGCTCAGATCAGAAACCAGCCACAACTGCCACCTCTCAGTGTGCAATGATCCGCTGTGTGAAAGGAAAGGGTCTTAAGGCATTCTCGCTGTGTGACAGTGCCAGTTTTAAATTCACTCGCTTCATCTTTCAACTGATGCCTCCAGACTTCAAAAAGAAAAGTTGCTGAAATACGGTCAAACAACTCAAGCTCGGCACCTTGTATATTTATGAAGAAAGCACTTTTGTTTATTTTGTGGTGCCTGCTCGACTGCACTTTGAGTCAGCAGAGAGATAGTGAACCATAAGGAAGAAAAAAAAAAGATGACCGTTAATTTTATTTGTTTGCATCGACTAAAAATATATTTCTAATACACTGCTGCTCGAAACCAAAAATTGGACCAAAGTTTCTCACTTTCACTCATGCACTCATTTGTTGAACTGATTAATGCTACTAGGGTTGAGGGAAGGCTGTAGCCTATCTCAGCCAACACTGGGCAGAGGCTGGGACAATGGACCAATCAGAATGAGCTGATGTGAAAAACAAATCCAAGCATTCCTTGTTGCTGATTTCAGACACTGTAAAAGAATATATTTTGCTTTATTTTCTATTTATTATGTACATAATTATGCTTACACTATTAAGCTACGAAAGCATTAGCATACAGATGAACAGTGATGGAATGTGTTGTGAAATGCACACCAACCTGTGCTATGTAAATAAGGACAGGTATTGTCTATATTACAATACGGATCAGCATTTGAAATCAGTGAAGCAAACTTAGAGATATTTGATCGTTAAATTGGTAATGATGGGTTACATCGTTGATGAACTGTTTCAAGACCGACTAAATGTCTTTAGAATCTTGGTGAAGCTAAACAAGGTTTCTAAATTATAGCCAGCAGTTCCGGCAGTTAAAAAGACGGCCGTGGGGAGCCATAAAAGCCAAATAAGCCAAGCTTATTTGCAAGGCTATAGTGATTATGAGAAGCCACAGTAGATGTGATGTGCACAGATTCAAACTGAACTGCAAAATGTGTGTATATATATATATATATATGTGTGTGTGTGTGTGTGTGTGTGTGTATGTATTTGTGAGAGAGACTCTGACGAGAGGTAGATAGAGGTCAAGT
>JBCNYG010000022.1:41843356-41855200 GCA_039654305.1 Porochilus rendahli | reverse complement strand
ACACACACACACACACACACACACACACACACACACACACACACACACACACACACACACACACACACACTAAGCCCTCTGTTCTACCACTAACTACTTAGTGTCTTACTGTTTTAGTGCATAGACATACAAATGTAGCACACACACGGAAACAGATGCAGCCTCATGGGTTCTGGATGAGCTTGCCAGGCTTGCTTCCTCAACTCTCAACCACCCGACTCTGGGGCTTTGAATGGATATCAGGAGGAGATGCAGTTAAACATGTACAGCCCTCTGTGGCCCACTGTTTCCTCTACCCTCAGCATCTGCGCCAGGAGCCTGGCAATCGGCTGCGGCTGTGGCTTTTTAATCAAATCTACATGGTAAAACCGAAAGGCATTTAAGATCCAATAGGATGTGGAGAGATCACTATAGCACTAAACTAAACAGAAGCAACACAAAAACAGAGTGGGAGGAACGGAGACAGAGCTGAGTGAGCTTGGAGGGTTGAATGGTATAATCACATTGTTATTGTAGTACACATTAAAACACATTTGTTGACGCATCTGTTAACATGTATGCGTTTTATCCAAAATGATTTACATGTGTAGGATTGTATAGAAATACCTTATTATAAAATACTAACTCAGATTCCAAAAACAACCCCCCCCATAAATAAAAAAATATGATTTCTATGTATTACACTTTTACAAATATTTCTAAATTAAGCACTGAATTAATTCTTTCAGAATAACGTTTACAATCAATGTAGCTCCTTGAGGACACAAAAGTGACTCATTCTCTGCCTGATGTTCCATAAAACCTTCAGGGGAAAAGAGCAAAACATCCCAAATAGCTTTTTACTGAATTCTTTCAGTGTTGGAAAATTGCCTAAAACTACATAATAACAACTTTAGTATGACCCCCCCTCTCTGCGATGGCCTGGCTAGCTGTCCAGGGTGTACTCTGCCCTCGCCCAGAGTCGGCTGAGATGGGCGCCAGTCTCCCCGTGACCCTAATTATGATCAAGCGGTTCAGAAAATGAATGAATGAATGAATGTATGAATGAATGAATGAGTATGACCTCCCCTCATGTGTGTCTCATCCTGTCAAACCTTCAGTTTTAAACTGTAACTTCAGTCGAGTTAGATTATTAATATTTAAACCTTTATCACTTGAATTCCACACATGTCCATAGACTTGCATTACAAGTGAGTTTAGTTTAAACCGGATTTCCTTTCTTTTTTCAAGCACAGGGAAATAGAGGCGAGAGTCGAACTGGAAGTTATCCTTGCTAATTGGCTAAACAGGACAGATGCCATGAATAGAGATGAGAGTGAAAGATATTATTGTCATTGTTTACCAAGGAATAAAGGAGGACATTTTGTCTAGAGTTTGCTCTTTTCCTGCATTAGATGAATGTACTTGATCTAAATCTTTTCAATTGTGGGAAATGCATGAGCTCCAAGCACAAGTGTGAGCAGGTGAATAAGAAATTTAACGGAATCTCTTTTCTCTTTTTGTAAATACTATGTGGAAATATAAAGAAAAGCAAACTTAAACAAGTTTTTTATAGGAGACATATTTTAACTATGACAGAGACGGGTCAGGTGAACTCAATGTGCTCCAAGCGGAGTTAAGCACACTGGAGCTAATGGTGTCTGTTTATAGCCTATAATCTACTGAGTTTAGTACATTCATGGAAATGTGAGTATGAAAGGTGTGTTTTTACACTCATTCAAAGTTTAAATGTACACTATGCTGAAACACAAGAAAAACAAACTATGACAAGCTTTTTAAGCGTGACAATGGTGGTGATGATGTCACCCTATCCAAGTGACCATGACTAACAGTGTCCATCATTCTAATTGAAGAATTATCCACTTGGGGTAATTTTTTTTAACTGGCTGATTAAATTGCACCATTCCGGTGCAGTATATACGAATGTACAAGAGCCTAGTAAGTACGTATTCATTCATTCTTTTTCAGACAGTGAGAGACATGGCTGGCCTTTGATAACCCAGTTCACTGCACTTGGGGGACAGCAGTGACAACTTGGTGATAGTGGAGCTTCAACCCCAGACCTTCGGATCAGTAATTCAGCACCATATCCACTGGGCCACCACTGCTAATATATTTATTCATTCAGTACATTATTTTTCTGAATATAATTTTCATTTTGGTTTTCTTGTACATAATGCTCACTGTCACAATTCTCAAGGTCACCAAAAAGACTAGAATGACAAATTTGTCTGGCTTACAGACTTATTAGGTTTTACCAGGACAAAATCTCTACTGTTTAAAGTCACTTACATTATAGGCTGTAGGAGAACCTAGTAACTCCTTTCAGCACATATGCCCAATTTTACTAAATATTGAACCAGGGTTTTCCTTATTACTCATGACTAATGCAGATTTTGGTCTACATCAGAGTGTGTTCCCTTCAAACCTGATAGTCTGATTCAAATGCTTCATATATAGAAGATCCTCAAGATATAGTGCACAGGTGTCAAACTCAAGGCCCGCAGGCCAAATCCGGCTCACCAACTCAACTTACGTGGCTTCAAAGAGCTTAAAAAAAGCATATGATTATCGAACATTCTTTGCAACAACCATTATAATGAAACCTAATTCATCATCCTTCCACTAAGTGGCGGCAGCCTATTTCAAGTAAACAGCTAGTCATTCATGACTCAAGAAAGATTACATGCTAGCTTATCATAGCTAAGCGCTGTCAGATAATTCAAGTGCATGAAGGAAAAGAGGACAAATACCTAAACAAACCATTGTGCCATGCAGATTTCATGGTTGCCCTTTAAGAACAAATAGATGCCCTTAATGACCTTTAAAATTAGTGACGTGGCCCTCAGTGAAAATGAGTTTGACACCCCCGCTTTCATATATGCATATGTAAGTGCATATGAGTGCAACGACAGAGTCCACTCTTTGTCGAACTGTGGCTGAGGAAGAGGGAAACTGTTTACAGGAGTTCTAATTGTGGACCTGCATTGGGGCTTCCCTTCGTGTCAACTGCTCGGCTTTATACAGCAGATGTGTGCAGGGCAGGCCTACAGTTTTGGCTTCCAGTCCAAAGCTGGTATCACAGAGGGTACACACACACCCACACACATGCCCTGCCCGGTCCCAGAGGAGGATACAATTAGACTTCCTGTGAGTAATAACAGGGCTTGCTGAAAACAGCTGCATCTCTCCTTTCAGTCCTCTCAGTCCTGCAGTACGTAAGTAAGCAGCAGACTTTTCGCTAACATTGCTGAGTCAGGACCCTGTCATGCCTTAACTTTTTCTTCAAAACCCACTCCACTACCCTACAGCCTTTTGTATTATTTCAAAGCCTACCTTAACTGTATAAGGTGCCAGTGAAATAACAAACAACGGGTTTATAGTCTTTTAAGAGTGTAAATAAAAACAACCAACAAAGCAATATGGGAGGAAATGTATTCATCGAACAATATGATCTCATACAGTGGGTTCTGAGCACAAAGTACCACCTGAGCTCGTATTGCTAAACCCTGTGTGTGTGTGTGTGTGCGTGTGTGTGTGTGCGTGTGTGTTGACTCTAATGGCTGTAAGTCATCACCGAAGCACTTTTGGACAATACCTCTGTAGTTAGAAGGGCAGATGCAGGTGTAGTTGTTGATGCCGTCCACGCAGGTGGAGTTATTTTCGCAATCGTTGTCTTCACAGTCATCGGAGTTCACCTCACACCGCTCGCCCTCGAATCCAGGCAGACACACACAGCTGGAGTTAGACCGAAACACAGATAGGATGCTATTATCTCTGCTGATATCTCTGCTCCGGTTTCCTCCCACGGTCCAAAAACATGCACAAGTAGGCTAACTGGCTGTTCCAATTCACCACTAGGTGTGAGTGTGAGTGTGAATGGATGTATGTGTGTTGTCCCTGCGGTGGCCTGGCGAGCCTTCGCCCAGAGTTGGCTGAGATGGGTGTCAGCCTCCCCATAACCTCTGATTAGTATTAAGCTACTTAGAAAATGAATGAATGCACGAATGAATGATTTTCCATCACTGGTTAACATGAACTTCAGCATTAATCTACTGTAAGTGAAGTTAATTTGATTATATTAACAGGTGTTTAAAAGGTGGTTTAATTCCCTCTGACATGTTCTTTAAAGGTGTTCTTCCTATTCATCAATAGTGATAGCAGGTTTACTGACATTTAATTAGACTGTTAAATATTTGGGGTGATAGACACATGGAAACATTATTAGTTTGCCTATAAATGCAAAGTATATTCGTAGATCCTGACCCTTTTTTAAACGTTAGGCATTAAAACACATTTAACAATTTATTATTCTACGCAGATTGCTTTTAAGGGTTTAAAATTACATGTTCTAGGGCATTTAAAGCGTTCCTTTTGAACCCTTCCGTATGTTGTGGCTTGGCACCATTGGTGACTGAGGCTTTGGAGGAAGCGCAGTGTTTGATAAAGCCCTGTCTCCATGGAGACTTGCCACCAAAGACTAGCAACACTTATCTCACACAGTAACCAGCTCATATGCTCACTGATGCCACCCAGGCACCTCTACCAGAACCCCTCCACTCCATGCCACTCAAAACTTCCAGATTTCAGAGACGGCTTTAGCTCAAAGGGCAACAGCTAGGCTGGGGCTGATATATCATATTCACTTCCCAGCTCTGACATCGACCCATGCCACAAACACGCACCCTGACCCCACTCTATCCAAATGGCTCACCGCAGCCGTTTCATTGCTGTTTTTGTAATGTCAAGTGGAACCTGACGCGCGGCTTATTTGTTGCTTGTCTGGACGCAGAGGCCGACTCCTCTCAGTAATCAAATGGAAAGGGCAAAGCTGCATGCATTTAAAACGTTACAAGGTGATTCAGGAGGCAGAGAGTCCAAAAGCAGGATGTTTATTAGGACATTAAAATTGGGAGAGCTCTTGGTTTTTAAAGAACACCTTTCAAACACAAGTGAAACTTAATGTATTTAGGGGCAGTGCTGTCAGAGAGTAGTTTAATGAAATAGAGATTTCCAGACTGAAGCTGATGTCTGAACAGTAAAATAACCCTGAGCACAGCTGGAGTCGGAGAGCAGTGTGTACCTGTAGTGACCGTCCTGACCGGGAGACAGATGACACGTGGCCCCATTGACGCAGGGTTGACTCAGACAGGCGTTCATCGGGATCTCACAGTTGCGTCCCTGAAAAAGCAGAAAAATACAAAACAGAATCTATAGCAGCAATCGAAAATCAATCGAAAATGATTTATGTTTTCAAAGGTCCATTCTGCAGGATTCAATAGACAGCAACCAAACAAAATTCCCCTCCCTTTCCATCCGTGCTTCAGAACGTGATATTGCAGCATACTGCTTAGCACATCTGCCTCACAGCAACAAGGTCCTGGATTTGAGTCCTAGTCTCGGTGAAGAGTTTGCATTTCTTCCCTGTGTTTTCTTAAGTTTCCTCTGGATACTCCGGTTTCCTCCCATGGTCCAAAGACATGCACATCAGGCTAATTGGCTGATCCAGATTGCCCCTGCTTGTATATGTGTTGACCCTGCCATGGTCTGTTCGGTGTGTACTCCACCCCACACCCAGTGATCTTTCTTTCTTTTCTTCTTTTTTCCAGTTTTTCTTCCTCATTCCCGCCACTTGAAAAAATAAATGTGGAAAGTACTCTCTAGAGATTCTTAGAAGAGGACCCATATCTCAATGTAGATATAAATGACGCAGTGTAAGCTTATGGAAACATAATTTGTAGTTACACTAATGAAAATATACTAACAAGTTCAATATCCCATAGTGTTCAATTTGCCCTGCACAGTTTAACATACCTGTTAAATAGCATGTGTTTGAGTTGTACAATAAATGCTGGTATTTGATGAAACAACTAATTTAGGAATACAAAGGCCATTAATTAAAACCCTAATTGATGCATCATTCATTTGCTTTCTGCTTACTCCTACAAGTGTCACAAGGAGGCTTGGGCCTATCTTAGCTAACTCTGGGCAAAGGCAGGGTACCCCCTGAGCAGTTTACCAATTCATTTCAGGGCCAACACACACACACACACGCAACCATTAATACACTCACACACACACCTAGGGACAATTTGAAACAGCCAATTAGCCTAATGTGCATGTTCTTAATCTCTGGAAGGAAACCAGAATACCCATAGGGAAGCCATGCAAGCACATGCTGACTCTAGACAGAAACGTCCTCGCCAAGACTGGGTCTTGAACCAAGGACCTTCTTGCTGTGAAGCAGATGGGCTAAACACAATGCTGCCGAGCCACCCATTGATGCATCATGAGTATCAGAATTACATGAAGTGCCAAGACACCTTTTAATCATACTTTTTAACCGGATGTTTTATATAGTCTATGTTGATGCTTTCCGAGCCACATTTGACCACTTAAAGAAATCACAAGTCATGCAATATTAAATATATGTATGAGCTAATTTGTGTCATGTGTACAATCTGGCAAACCAGAGACATGTTTAATATGAAGTTGAAATCTTATAGAGACTAAATGATCGAATGTGGCCCCTAGGTGTATACGGAGTCATAATCAGACCCTGCAGCATAAACTTAACTGAGATTTGGAAAAGGATGACGTGATGAGATGTGACGTCTGGATTTTGGCACAGTTACAAATAAAGTCAGCGGTTCAGTTCAAGACTTCCTGCACATGCTTGTAGTTTAAATACAGACCCGGAGGTCAGAATGAAACAGGAACACTAAACAGGCAGTGAACACAATACATTTGACATTTCTCTAGAGGAATTATTAGCAGCTGGAACATGCTTTAATGTGTTAGACTCTTCTGAAATGGGTGTAACAGGAGCTCTTACACTGTCAGTACAAATGTCTGCTTTGGGTTTCTCCTTCCCATATTCTGGTCCAAATAGGGGAAAAAAACAGAATAATGTGTTCAGATCCATTTAGCACTCCACGGCTGTCGCCTATTTCCAGTTTCAGACCAAAAAACTGCTTTGCTTATTTCCTTTCTACAACTCACAGCTTATGTGTTTACTTGTCTTCTTGCTCACCGATTCCGAAAAAGGGAAATAGTAAGTGCAAAATGAAAGAGCGCGCACACACACACATACACACACACACGCATGCATACACACACACACACCTACCTTAACCTTGGGTGCAGTGATTTTAATTAAAAGAAGAGCCATTGTTTTTTTGTGATTGAGAGGTCGAGAGGTGAAACTCTTATCTGCTTAACTGCAGACACTGACAGGAATTCCATAACTAATCAAAAGACACCATGCACGTACACGTACTCATACACACACGCGTGCGCATGCATGCCTGCAGGGGCAGGAAATACCCCAGGATGGCAGGTTCAGCCCACTGCAGGTTAACATTTGTTCAGACATTAACATCTAAAGGCAGTTTATATACAGGCAATGCATTTACCTGCATATTTTAGGAGGAAACCAGAGAACCACAAGGGAACGCACAAAAGAGCCATTGTTTTTTTTTGTGATTGAGAGGTCTAGAGACTTTTCATCTGTTTCTGTGTAATATATAGAATAAAAATTATATTTTGAGCTTAGCTCTAATGGAAACGCGCAGAGGTGCCTGACCTGCCTCTGTCATGTTAAAATATGTAAAAATAAACTATAAAGTTTGCTTTTTATGTTCCCTTGTAGTATATACTAAAACATGTATTTACCTCAGGCTTGTTGGATGTCACAATGTGAATTCAACGACATCCACCTCGCATTCAGTGAATAATTTGGTACTCTTGTATTTTATTACAGGTTGGTGTCTTTATATGGTGTCTTTGACAACTTAATTAATTGTAAATATAAATAACTGTTAAGTGTGAAATGTTTCCATGAATAATTTGTCATTACTTGAATATCTGTGATATATTTTGTCAGTGTGTCATCTTTGATCATGATGATCACTCTAGGAAAATATAATCATGCAGCTCTGCAGCAGTTAGGTGTAAAAATGATTATTATTTGTTCTTTATGCTGCAACTGATCTCGCATTTCATCAGTTTCATGACTCATCTGTCTAAACAATATAGACATTCACACTAAACAGCATGACGCGTAATACAGCCGTAAGCACATCCCGACTAGGACTCTAAATCTGTAGTCTTGGACATCTTCAGCGATTCTTCATTGATCACTCACTGAGCAATGAGCATGCATGAGTAAAGGAGTTTCCAATATATTGAGCTAACTCAGGAAGATTGATGATATAAGCTTCGCTCTTGCACCCTTGTAATGATATGCATAATTCAAACAGCCTACATACAATAAACTAGGAAAGAGGTAGAATGTCTGAGTAGGTATAAATTGCACAGGTATTATTCACAATGTATAAGGACAAAAAACAAAACAAAATGAAAAATTATCTTTACCTTGTAGCCAAAGGGACATGTGCAGTGATATGAGCCTGTGACATCACTAACACACGTACCATTGTTTTGGCATGGGTTGGTTAGACAGGGGGCGCACTTTGACATCATATTCAGATCAGCAGGACCTGTTGGGATAGAGAAGACCATTAATAAGTGGAGGAAAGAATGTGAAGTTAGGGTTGTGGCTAAATCACTGATCCACCACTGAGATAAGTTTCACACCCGGAAAGGAAACATCCACCAACGTAAAGCATGCATGGAAGTATGGGGGAAGTGACGATTATATCATTTCAAACAAATGCACTTATTTTGGTGTATAAGAGCGCATGAATAAGCAATAAGCTAGTTTTAGACTGTCAAATTCAGACAATAATGAATCCTAGTAAACACATGTGCGAATTGATCTACAGACTTCATGAAAACATGGGTCGTTTCCGTGTCAGATTATACTGTGAAGATCCTCTAGCGATAGACTTGCAAGTCGTCAATCAACATGACCATGCAAAAAATGAGGGAACAAACAGAAATAAACTTCAAGCAATAAGGATATTTTGGTTCTTTAATCATGTTTATTTTACGTTTCACCGTTACCACTACCACTATCAGTCTCATGAGCTTTGGATTTTAGTCAAGTGTTCTGATGATGACACAGCTTTGTCAGTGAGTATCTTTGGTTGCACTTGCACTAAATCAAAGAATGTCACAATTTGCAGCCCAACACCACCGATCTCAACGCCTGCCCAATGTATTCACTTAAAACATAGGATTTTTGTGTAATAGCAGAATCAGGTTGGAAATTATAGATTGTAAAGCTAGCTAAAGCACACTCTTTGGCATCCAGTGATAAAAAAAACAAAAACAAATCACATACACCACACGCAGTCACTGAAGAAGAGACGGTGACATTAAAAAAGTTAAAGTCCTGTGTTATATAAAAATCCCTTGAATCTCTTAAATTCATGTCAAATACATCTCTCAGCACTTCTAACTGGCTTTATGAGCTTGGGGTCAAAAATTAAAAAAACAAACAAACAAACAAACAAAAAACAGGAGCACTTGAAAGGTGGACACATACTAAAAAAGTATATGAAAAGAGAAAGCAAAGGTCACCATTGCACTGAAAACGATTGAGGGGCGTAGTCAGAAGCAGGCGGTCAGCCATGTCAGGTGGTCCAGTACAGCGAGCGATGCCAGGTTCCTTAAAACCAGCTTTAACCCACTGTGAGAGCCAGCGAAGCTCACAATCACAATATAGGGGGTTTGCACCCAGAGCTCTGTGGAAAACACACACACACACACAGATTTATGGAACTGAATGAAGCAAAAACGAGGTGAAGTCAGTTAGGGTACACTCATGTTCATGGTACAAAGTAACAGCAGAAACTAGATCAATCAGTTCTCACTCACTCAATCATTTGCTGAACCGCTTAATTCCTTTACTAGGGTCACGGGGTGGCTGTACTCATCTTAACAGACATGGGGAGAAGGAAAACCTCGCCAGACCATCACAGGGCAACACACACACAACTATTCACACTCACACCTACAGGCAATTTGGAACAGCCAGTCAGCCAACTGTGCATGTCTTTTTAATGTCAATTTCATGTTAAGGAGAATTATGTTGAAAATATTCTACAAATTGTAGATGCAGTTTATTGCAGATTTGTGAACCCATATGCTCTTTTTATACCTGATCGTGTCCCAGACCAGATGCCAATTATCCAAATTTGTTGCAAATTAAAATGTTTTTTTTTTTAGTGCCACTTACTTTTTCTGCCTTTTGTCGCCCTGTCCTAACTGGGTTGTCCTGCTGCTTTTAATTTCACTCATTCATTCATTCATTCATTCATTCATTCATTCATTCATTCATTTCCCGAAGTGCTTAATCCTAATTAGGGTCGCGGGGAGGCTGGTACACATCTAGTCGGACTCTGGGCGAGGGCAGAGTACACCATAGACATTCAAACTCGCCATCGCTGGGCAGAAACACGCTGATGGCTGTGCAGCCTACTCTTTACAAAAGTCAGTAATGGTTCTTTTACATGCCCCTCACCACAAACAGTGAGAAACATAACATAACATTTGATAACCCTGTTAGCTTCACTGGGGGGAGAGCAGTGACAACCCAGTGATAGCGGGGCTTGAACCTCCGACCTTGAGATCAGTAATCCAGCACCCTGCCACCACTGCCCTCCTTTAAATTCAAAGTGAACTAATATTTTTCATAAAATAGTAAGATGTTTTACTTTCATCATTTGATACTGTATGTTTTCGATGTTTTATTGTGAATAAATCGTGAATGGATTTATGAGATTTGTAAATCATTTATCCAACTCCATTTGGAATTGGGGTTGTACTAATAGCTTAATATAAACCCAACACAACCCTGACCAGGTAATTCAATAATGTGTCTCCTAAACCCAATTTGTATTTGTATACACTTACACCACATTATGTGCTTACTCTAAATAACACAGTCATATTCATGAACATGTGAAAAAGTTATCGCAAACAGTCGACTGTACTTCCAGAGTAAAATCTCACTCCACAGATTCCACTGACAATGAGGAAGGACATTAAACCATGCAGACCGGAAAAGTTTAAAGTTTATCATAATAGTATGCACAAAACCTTTGTCTAACACACACACACACACACACACACACACGTCAACATCCAGCTTAAGTACACAAAGGCCGTCTCTTTGTGTATTAAAGAGACACTTCCTTCCATCCTTCTATTCTGTCTTTAATGAATCAGTGGACCCTTAGATTCAAAGAGGAACAACTTTGTGTGACATTTTTCTTTTTTCACAGCAGCACTTAAGCAACCTCAATTTTTTAGTGGCAGCAGGAACTGCAGCTGGACAAGGAAAAAGTAGAAGTAGAGTAAAAAAAGAGGTTTAAGAACCTATTAATGGATGTCCATTAGCTGTAATAAAATTTACAAAGATCTCCTGTGAGGCCCAGACTCAGAGTTCAGTAAAGGGCTGCCCCCCTAGCACCCCCACCCTTCTCTCTCTTTCGTACCTGGTAATGAAGTTAATCCTCTGTAGATCATAAATAGGTGAGTGATTGCAGGTGATGCTGGGAGAATTTATTAATAGCACGGGGTGGCATGAGATTGAGTATGTGTGTGTGTGTGTGTGTGTGTGTGTGTGTGTGTGTGTGTGTGTGTGTGTGTGTGTGTGTGTGTGTGTAGAAGTGTCTGCGCTTGGACTTGGAGGCTCCTGTGTGGGTGTGTAAGCAGAGGGTTTTGGTTACTCTGACGCAGAGCCTGACAGACGTGCTGAACTATGGCCTCTACCTCCCGGCCTTCAACGGCCGAGCTGGCAAGTTCCTAGATGAAGAGAGACTGCTCAGGGAGTATCCTTTCCCAACTGTTACACCTGTACCTTACCTAGAGGTACACACACACACACACACACATGCACACACACACACACACACACACACACACACACACACA
>JBCNYG010000022.1:41821320-41831663 GCA_039654305.1 Porochilus rendahli | reverse complement strand
ATGTCTTCCTGCAAGTCAATTTAGCTCCTGTGTAATTTTAGCACTCCGAAAATAGTGTGATATTGCAATAATTAATTTCTCAGGAAAAGCAGGAAAAGAACAAAAAACTATTTGACCTTCCTAATCGCCGCTCTCTTGTTCAGCTCTAAATAAAAGTGCCAGCAGTCTTCTACAGTTAAAAAAGAAAAAAAAAAGGCAGCCAAATATACAAAGCCAGCTTGGAATGTATGCGTTGTGCTAACTAATGGCCCTCTAACTTACTTAGTGAACTCCCTCACTTTGAAGCCCTCCATTTCAAAGTGTTCTACTGCCTACATCTGTGCCGTCTATTCCCTGAAGCTCTTAAACGGCAAAAGAGCTGCTCTCCTCAGAACACTCAGGCTTTGGCGGCAAAGCTTGACTCTAGCTGAGATTCTGGCCAGACAGAAGCCAAACCACATTTCCTTTTTCTCTGTTAAAATTTACAGCGGCGCAGCGGGACAGCGGTTCTCCCTTAGTGTCTGTAGGGAAATGGCCGCTACTTGCCTCTAAACGCTGGCCGAAGTCTGATAATGAAGGGGTGTTGTGGTCTGATTTGCACTCTGTGCACTGGGAAGGGGATGTGTTTGATTTATGCTCACCCTGAACCGCATCTTGGACATTCTTAATGCGAAGGAACAACCCCAGGATGAAGTGTGGAGTGATCTGTGGCCCCAACTAGTGACCAAAAGATGGGCCTGTTCTGATCAAACTAGCATGACTCTATTGGAAGATGCAGGTAATGCTAAGAAAAACGTGCATGACTCATAATAACTGAACTCCTCTGGGCTCTGAGTTCACCGAGCCCGGATTCATTAAATGCTGACATGTGGTTTGGGTTTTGACCCCTGAGAACCGGTGTGTAGGCGTTATAAATGGACAGTGTGGGTATGAAAGAGTATACTGATATACATGTACACATTAAAATGAAAGCTGATGAATGGGTAAATCAACAGACTCATGAATAAGGCATAAGGGGTATGTTGAGAAACTGTATAGCTGTGTACCATCACAGGTGAAGTCAGGCATAGCCACATCCTGTATGGGGATTTCCTTCAGGAAGGCAGGCTTCTGGCATCTGGGGTTTCCACTCACCACCCTGGTTTTCTTTAGCCACTGACCAAGCCATGCCAAGTGACAGTCACACACATATGGGTTGGACAGTAGGTTACTGTAGATAACAAAACAATACAGACATTTATTATACTTGTTATTGCATGTTCTTATAGAAATTAGAATAGTACCATAAACAGTTAAAGTCACTTTTTAGTGTAAGCTGAAGTCTATTCGAATGCAATGATTTTGCCAAAATAGGCATAGAAACCTAAATTCTACTGGCAGAATAGACAGGCCACATCAATCAACAGGCAATCAGAGATGTTTCTTTAGAATGTCTACTCGAATTTATAGTAACCAAAACACCTACTGGAGGATTTGTGGAGGAAACTAGAGAACCCAGGGGAAACCAAAGCAGACACGGAACAAATGTGCAAAACTTCAAACAGGTAAGAAGCCCAAAATAGAACTGAACCCAAAACCCAGGAACCGTGAGGTGGAAATATTGTTATTGTGTTGTTTAACACCATGCATCTCACGCCCTTAATCTTTTTGGGTAAATTCTTTCTTTTTTGTTTTTTTGTTTTTGGTCTGCATACGAGGAAATGTGTAATCACTGTAATGATACTAAGTGTTTTAAGATGATTGCAGTTTATGCACAGTATAAGGGCTATAATTACATATAAATACAACAATTGTAACAAACTATTTACTGCAGCACTGCAAGACAACATTTCTCAAGGCAGAAACAAAAGTCAGAGACACATTTTTATCACATCTGGGCTGAGTCAGGCTCTAACCTTCATCCTCGAGTCTGTTAAATAGACCACAGGAGTGGAGCTTTCAGGACCAAGATACTGACCCATTTTTCATAGGTCCTCTCAGAGCTCCAAAAGCTTGACTAGAGGAGCAAAACCTAAATCATAAAACTTTAGCCTTCAGCTGAAGGTGTGACTAGCCATGAGTCAAAGAGGCTGTAAGTGAGGGGCCTGGCTGACAGATGCAGAGTTACTATGTGCCGATCCTCGACTGCAGCCGACTTACTAGTGTTGCCGTGGAGCCACTTTATTCACAAGCAGCAAATGGTGCATCTGAGAGCTGTTGTTCGGTGCTACCCTACAGCATGGACTAATTAAGTGAGCTGACCTTCCGGTGCATTGCTAACATACGCGTGAGGGCTTGCAGGCAGCAGCGCATGTTAATACTGGAGCAGGCTCGCCATGTGGTTGCCTTTAATTATTCACACCTTGCTTTATGAACAACAAAGCATCAGATGGGCTCATTATCTTTAGAGAAAGCATGAATAAGAAACAAATTAAACACAGAGAGAACAGTTAAGATTTTGGTTCTCCATGAATGGTTCTCCAGGAATATTCTCTTCTGTGTAACAAACCTTTTGCTTAATGTTTTGTGATCTTACATTCTTAGTTACTATTATTCATCAGGGCCGGGATCAAGGCCAGCTTTGGTAAGTCCAAGATATGTCCAAGACCAAGACTGTTCAACGCCAAGTCCAAGGTTTGGGTCTAAGACAATAACTAGTCTAAATAGGATGGTGTTGAAGTTAAGCCCGAGTCCATTGACGTTCAAGTCCAAGACAATAAAGAGTTAAAATGCAGTGGTTAGCATGTCTGCCTCACAGCATGAAGGTCCTGAGTCCCATGCTCGGGCCGTTTCTGTGTGGAGTTTGTATGTTCTCCCCATGATTGTGTGGGTTTTCTCCAGGTACTTCAGTTTTCTCCCACAACCCAATTCATACACAGCAGGATAACTGGCTGTGAGTGTGAATGGTTGTATGTATGTTGGCCCTGCAATGGCCTGGCGAGCTATTCAGGGTGTACCTTGCCATTGCCCACAGTCGGCTGAGATTGGCAGCAGCCTCCCCATGACCCTAATTAGGAAAAAATGGCTAAGAAAATGAATGAATGAATGAAACGAATGATTACATGAGAAAAAAATTCATTCATTCATTCATTCATTCATTCATTTTCTGAACCGATTAATCCTAATTAGGGTCATGGGGAGGCTGGCACCCATTGTAGCAGACTCTGGGTAAGGGAAGAGTACACCCTGGACAGAACGCCAGGCCATCGCAGGGCAAAAACACGCTAACGGCAATGCAGCCTACTCTTACATATTTTTTATTGGCCGCTAAACTTGGTAGAGACCAATTACAATATTTGATGTAACCGATGGTCAAGACTGAGGACTGAAGACTGAGTTCAGACTCAATATAAGAATTGAGTATTAGAGCACTGTTGTGGATTACTGCAAGGATTACTAAAAGGTCACCAGAACATGAGGGGAACATTTTCTGATTCATTGCAAGTTAGTGCAAGGTTAGGTTATTTTAAAAGTTATGGGAACATTGTTTGAACTATAACCCGCAACCAATGCAAACTTCCCGAACCCAAAATAGACCTAAAACTGACCTGTTTCAGTAACCAAAACAACCATTCCCAGAATGTTCTCAAGTGCAAAAAGAATGTAGTTGGCAAAAGTCTTTCTTGGCCAAAAGTGAGTAGAGTTCTACTCTACTTCCCTGTAAAAAAAAACATGGCTCTTTTTCTAAACAAGACAGATTTAATGAATATCTCTGTGATTGTTCGGATGACCAGAGGAAAATGACCCACAGTAAGTCTACGTGTAAATAAAATAAAATACACAAACCTAACAAAACGGTCAATTTTCAGATACTATACTGCAGACTGCAAATCAGTGCAATATTTTAAAACAATATGAAATTTAAGATGGCTGTTTTGAGCGCACCTTTCCTTCATTTTCCCTGTGTGCTGTATTTCCCCCAGGCGTTTAGACTTTAAACGTGTTCCAATAAATATTCAAGCTATCTTCAGTTTAAAATACCAATTCTGATGCTCCTAATCTTACATACTGACTAACATGTTGGCATGTTAGTATTTCATAATCTTTTGAGCTTATAATTATATAGAACCAACATTTTTGGACACCATCAACACAATGTTCGAACTTGTATTCTAGTAAAAAAAAAATCAGCTCTAGTTTTTGCTCTTTTATGTTGTTCGTCATGCCTGAAGGAAGCCAAACCCAAATACTGACATCAGATGTTGGAGTGAAAGCAGTGAGTGACCAGAAAACAACCTCAGCATTAAGAAAGGCATCTGCAAACAATAACGCATAAAGAAAAGCACTCTGATTGCACCACATGCTACGGGATTATAATAGCAGTATGATTGGGGTTGTGTTTGACTTCCTGTGTGCACAACACGCCGGCTCTTAACTCAACGCTGCCTGAAGGCTAAACACAACCCAACCACAACGAGCAGATTTGACTTACAGCCTGAATGAACAAAGATTGACTGATACATGCACCACTGCATTCATAACAGCAGTCAAATCTAAGGGAGCCCATATGGTATCATCTTAACCAGTAATTGGTTAACAAATGACCTTCTACAATCTCATGATTTAATATTTGTAGCTGGGTTCGCTACAACCACGTAGCATTTAAGCAGACATTTTCAAATCACTTGAGGTTGATCTCTTTCAGGTTTGTATCAGTGTGTTTGGGAGGGTGAGCACTTACATGGTAGAGAGGGAGTGCAGAGTGGAGAAGGCTCCTGGGACGATAGTGGAGATGCGGTTATCGTATAGAGACAGCAGACGTACGGAGCTGAGGCCAGTGAAGGTGGTGTTGTCCACACAAGTGATCTGGTTGCTCCTTAGCATCCTGCAAAAACACACCCAATCCCACCCAACACACACACGCACACACACACACACACACACACACACACACACATCATAGGGGTCTCAGTTGGCAGTAACAACACAAATGGGTAAAATCACTGAATTTTTGTTTTGGAGATCATAAAATTTGATCACTCTCTGTGCATCCTTTCCATAATAAAGGCAAGACAAGCAACATTATGCCTGGGCTTCATTTGCACATCTGTACATGACTGCACTTATATTTCATCACGTAATATTTCACGTCTCTCATGATATAGTGTACTGGCATAAAATTCCTGGGAGAATTTTCTTGTCTGCTGTGTTGGCAGTAAAACCTCTGCAGTGACGATATTCACACTCCAAGCTTCACAACAACAGTTTCCCTCCATTACCAATTTTAGGAAAACACTAAGGTTTGCAATAGTAAAAAGGTGTGCCAGGGATACTTAGATTTTAAGTTATAT
Source organism: Porochilus rendahli (assembly GCA_039654305.1). Classification (NCBI taxonomy): domain Eukaryota; kingdom Metazoa; phylum Chordata; class Actinopteri; order Siluriformes; family Plotosidae; genus Porochilus; species Porochilus rendahli. The sequence continues at coordinate 41,826,414 of JBCNYG010000022.1, read as the reverse complement.
TGAGCAAATGAAATGCTCAGTAAAAAAGAAAAAAAAAATAATTCTGCACTCTGATTGGATAAGCTACTCCTAGGATATCAGCTAATGTACAGTGACCTGAACATCACCATAGGGGGAAAAAATAGTAATGACTTGTTCTAAGCTGAAGTATTTCATGATTAAATACATATATTTTATTTTTAAGAATAAGATCCTTAGTTCAGGCTTTTTCATACGATTTTCTTCCGAGTGCTATCAATCACACTCCAGACATTAGCATGGAGAGCGCTTGACCTCAAGAAAAGCTCCCCGAGAGATGCTTTGGGGAGTGACTATTTTAATGACATATGACTACTAATGTCTGTTAAGAAGGTAATGTACAATTTGTCTACTTGCAGTATTTAGATCTGCCTTTTATTGTTATCTTTATTTGTTTTAATTTTAACCTTTTATTTCAGGTGGGCGTTGTTAAAATACTGTAGCCCTTTCCTCCAGTGTGCACTCTAGCTGCTTCTGGCTTCTTACCTCTTCTCCATGTGTCACCCATAGCATGTCCACTGTCCTGTTTGCTTGGTGGTGGTTCCTTTCATCATTAGTGTGTTGTGTCATTGTCTTAACCTTAACCTTTCCACCACACTTTCTTAACATAACGAGTGCCTTTCGCGGAAAACTGCATATATCCAAAAACACCGCCCAAAGGCCAATTTTACAGTTTTCTTGGTTGAAAAGCATGTTTCCCATGTTTCTTCTTTGTCATTCATCTTGGCCACTGAACGAAACCAGCGGTGAAAGGCGATCTCTGATTGGCCGATCTCTCCAAAGGAACCTATCAGAATACGCGTTATATATGGCTACAAGTGAACATTGAGAAAAGCGGCAGATCGCGTATAAACGATGCCAGTGTCAATATGGAGCTCCAATTTTTACACTACGGGGAGCTGTTTTTAGCAAAATCGATGGAGCGTGATTAATAACGCTCGAAAATCACAATTTACGAGTGCGATGGAGCGTGATCGCGCCCGCTTTAACAGAAAGCCTGTATAAGTAAAAGATAAAATTACCTATTTTTGTGCTTCTATGGTTATTTATGTTAAGGTAACCTCTGTATCGCTAAATGTGTTATATACACACAAATTATGCTATATGGATCATGTGCATTTCATGATGGCATCTCACTCAAAGGTCGCTAAGAATTAAACCAGCTGCTAAAAACCGGGAGAAACTGAAGAAGAATCAAGAAAACGATGGATTAAATGTCAGCAGGTTGGACATCCACCCCCACCATCCATTATTTTGGCTTTTGGCCAGAATGTATTACCAGTGTATGAACGTTTTTTTTTAACCACTAAAAATGTGTGTTCTAATACTTTATCTTTGCAACTTAATTTTTTTTTCTTTTTTTTCTGTATTTCTGTGGATCCACTTTTTTTGCCACTGCCAACAATCAGTTCCTGACTGCTCTGGTAAGCTGCTACACCAAATACTAAGAGAAAAGGCAAATGTTACCTTATCTTACCAGGCCTAGGAGAGAAATACCAAAAAAACCACACTTGGCACTGCAACACTTAGGGTTACTACCGTTTTGAGTATCACAATGGTGCAGTGGTGAGCATGTCTGCCTCACAGCAAGAAGGTCCTGGGTTCCAGTTTCAGCTTGGTCATTTTTGTTTAAAGTTTGCATATCATCCCCATGCTTGCATGGGTTTCCTTTGGGTAATTTGTGTTCCTCCCATAGTCCAAAGACATGAACATTATGAGTTTGAGTGTGACTGGTTGTGTGTATGTGGCTTTTCGAGCAGTTCAACACTTCACACAGTGTAGGCTGAGATAAGCGCCAGCCTCTTTATTATTTCAGTGAATAAACAAATAATTTCATGAGCGGGGAAAAATCACATAAGCTCAGTTGATGTGCTAGGTGCACATATGGATTTAATTTTAAGACCTCACTTGTCTTATAAAACTACAATGTTCACACAACTCTCTGAAGATCTCATGGGGTTCCAGCTCAGACAAAATGACCTATTAGTCTCATCTTTTGCAGCACATGGCCTCCCTGTACTATCAGCAAACCCAATCATTAATCTCGCACCTGATATAAGGCGTTCTCCTGTCAGGTCACTGGTGTAAGCGCTTGTGTCTTACGCTGGTAGAGTTATGTTTTCCTGCAGCAGCTTTTGCGCTCGTCACCTGCACAACACAAGGAACAGTAATTGCTTGTCAGAGCTGTCGGGCCGGCTTTGGGCGCATCTGCGCTTGCCGACACCAAACAGATATTTACACATGAAATGAAATTACCCCCCTTTCAGTGCACAGCTCTCAAGCTGCTTCACTTACTGAGCTGTCAAACTCGCTGTGTCAGTTTGCACCAAATTGTTTATCTAATCTGAAGGAAGGAGGTCCGCACACAAGAATGCTGCTGAATACAGACCTGAAGAGCTTCCATTTCAGTTCCATTCAGTCTGTCTGCTTTTTGCTAGCACGCATCTTTCACTTGCATACAGATGCACAAAAACATACACAAACTTTATCTAAGCACAGAGATGAACATCCTAACATACCGGGCTGATGATAGGCCACAATTTTCCTTTCTATTTAATCCACACCTTTATTAAGTAGAAAGCTTAGTATCCTTGCTCTAAAAATGGAAACATATCAATCCTTACCTTTTAGTTTCTTTTCAGTGACTAATTGCCATATTGGGATTTATTATACTGCCAGTACCAGAGGCACTTTCACTTTTAAAAAGTTTTCTTCTTGTACTTTTTTTATATTTTTTTCTTTTTCAACAGCCTACATATCTCATTGTGGCATTCAGACACAAATGAATCCGTGCCAACGGCATTAGAAGACACAAAACTGTTCAAAAGTTTGGGGTCACCCATAAAATGTCACGTTTTTCATGAAAGCACAAACTTACATCCATGAAATGAGTTGCAAAATGAATATATAATATAGTCAAGACATCAACAAGGGTAAAATTATTAGTTTTAACTTGAAGAAATAATTTTGGCGTTCAATTTTTTTTTTTTTTTTTATTTGTCTAAAATTCTCTGTTTACAACTTTAAAGCCTTGCAGACTTTTTTCATTCTAGCTGTCAATTTGTCAGTTGTGACATAAAATATTCCTACTGTACTACATGCATATTATTTAAAGTGTAACATTGTTTTCATTTACTATGTTACATGACCAAAACACATCTGACTTTCTTCAGAGCTCATAAACCACTAATACATAAACTGTTGTCTGTGTTTCATGGTTTTGCATCTTGTGAGAGGGTTTTATGGTTAAACTGCGTCATGTGAGAGGGCAGTGGTGGCTCAGTGGTTTACTGATCTGAAGGTCAAGGGTTCAAGTCTCAGTACCACCATGCTGCCACTGTGAGCCCTTCAGCAAGGCCCTTAGTCATCAATTGCCCAGTTGTATAAAAATGATAAAAATAACTCACTGTGGATGAGTGTCTGCCAAATGCCATAAATGTAAATGTAAGATTCCCCCTAAAATCTAATAGATGCTGAGGTTATAATGACATTAGTCTACCTTCACTGTTCTTTTTAGACACTACGATGGCATGGTTATACTTTTCAGCTGGTGTTCCCATGCAGAGTAAATTAAAATTGATATCCACCTACTTTCACTGGCACCAAAAATTCAGTCCCAACCTCACACCCTACATTAGCTGTGAGCTCAGATGTTCAATCTTGTTAGAATTGTGCTGCTGCAGAGAAGTGTCTACCAGCCAGCTAATGCTAACAGGCAGGGGCAGAGCAGAGACAATTTATATACCAATTTATCATGTATTTTTACTAAGATGGCAAAAGAGCCTCCCCAATAAAAAGGCTCTCAATGGGAAATGTTCAATAAAGTTATAAGTTGGAAAAGAGACTGTACTTAGCATGCAAGGGTGAAATAAACGGACAGACCTGACTTTTTATTCAGTATTTTGATCCATACCATCCTATCATACACCTTGATTTCATAACATGCTGTGACCCAGTACTGAACTCTGCAGCATGTTATCAGTACACTGGGTACTGAAACGCTAACCTGCTGTGTGAGATGGAGCATCATGGGCTTGGAAAGGCCTTATGTTTTCCTCTATCTACAAAAACCATGGCAACCCCTTGAATGCATATAGATAGGGTAATTGATTTTTGGCAAGGGAAAAACAAATAGAGAAATCAGAAAGAGATAGAGGAAGAGAGAGAGATACTGACACAGTTGGATAGAGAGGATGTGAGAAAGACCGAGCGAAAGAGAGACTAACAGAAAGAGAAACAGGGAGACAGACTGACACAGAGAGAGAAAATCTGACACAGTGAAATAGGGAGGAAGGAGAGAGAGAGATACAGAGACCAACAGACGTACAGAGAGAGAAATACTGACACTGTCGTACAGAAAAGAAAGACAGAGACTAACAGACTGACTGAGAAAGGGAAATACTGACACAGTAAGATAGGGAGGGTAAGAGACAGCGAGACTAATAGACTGACAGAGAGAGGGAAATACTGACACTGTAAGGAGCAAAAGGGAGACTAACAGACTGACAGAGAAAGAGAAATATTGACACAGGGAGATATGGATGGTGTGTAAAAGAGAGCGACAGAGAGACTAACAGACTGACAGAGAGAGGGAAATACTGACACTGTAAGGAGCGAGAGGCAGACTAACAGACTGACAGAGAAAGAGAAATATTGACACAGGGAGATATGGAGGGTGAGCAAGAGAGAGACAGAGACTAACAGACTAAAAAAAGTGAGAGAAATACTGACACAGTGAGACGGGGAGGATAAGAGAGACAGGGAGGATGAGAGAGAGACAGAGAAACTAACAGGCTGACGCAGAGAGAGGAATACTGACACGGTGAGATAGGGAGGGTGTGTGAAAGAGAGCGACAGAGAAAATAACGACTGACAGAGAGAGAAATATTGGCACAGTGAGATAGGGAGGGTGAGCATAAGAGAGACAGAGAGACTAACAGACTAAAAAAATGAGAGATAAAAAAATGAGAGAAATACTGACACAGTGAGACAGGGAGGTACATTTACATTTACAGCATTTGGCAGACGCTCTTATCCAGAGCGACTTACAATTATCATTTTTATACAACTGAGCAA
>JBCNYG010000022.1:41765747-41784009 GCA_039654305.1 Porochilus rendahli | reverse complement strand
TATATATACACACACACAAACTGCCTCTTGGTAGGCTTTTTATCTTTAAAAATGAGACCAAAGGAACATGTAAAACTCCATTAAGACAGTACTGAGGGGCACAGTGCTGAGGAGTGAATCAGGGTACTGAGAGATGAAAATGCTACTCTTTGCAAAACCATGCTGCCGTAAGGTGTACTTAGTGTATTTGCATATTGCATATTTATTCTGCATATGTCCTTGAACATTGCTTCAGATGAGTCATTACCCCATACAAAAAAAAAAACTATTGTCACATGCAAAGCAGTGAAGAATTGCTATACATATATCTTGCTACGTTAGATTTAGTCATATCATTTTCCCTACCCCTTAATCTTAGCCCAACTCTACTCAAGGTTTTACTTACCTTTACCTTCACATGTTGTTATACTCAATATATCATCTGCACATTTAAGAAGTAGCTTGTGTGCTGCGTAAAAAGCTTGATGATGTTAACCATTAGGGAAAAGCTAACCGGATCCAACACAGTTCCTTGTGCTACCCCTCCCCGAGTTAATGCTTTGGTACCTGGAGGTTGTATCATCCACCTTAGCTTTCTGCTGCCTGTTACTTAAAAAACAAGTCATCCAGTTGGTAACATGTGCATTGATGTTAACGGCATGCAGTCTGTAGCAAATTCAGAATAAACAGACAAAATCAAATGCCTTGCTAACGTCAAAAGAAAAGATTCAAACAAAATCGGCTTCGCAACATAGCTGCTTCAACCAAAAATTGTGGCTCCTAATTAATGCCACAGTAATATTATGCCCTTTTCTGTATGCTAACTGGTCCAGATCAATGTGGGCCTATGCTTCAGAGAGTTCTGGCCTATACACAAGCAAAAATGCATAATGTCCATTACTGAAACAGGTCTTAATTGATTACATCAATTAAACTGAAAGTTATTTCTTTAGGGGATGGTATAATATTTGCTAATTTTCAGAGAGAAGGTACAGATTGACATGTTAATGAGCTGTTAAATACACTCAAAACTATAGTCACTATCAGTGACAAGTCATGGGTATTTCAGAAAGTCAGGTTATCTGGGCCACCGGTAGTCCTCTTTGTACAAAGTAGAGCTTGCGTGACACCTGAGATGGGTGTCATACCTCAGGGGGTTTTGCTTGATTTGTTGATGACATCTGGTGTGATTTTAGAGCTGTGGCAAGCTTGCTTTTCTACCTGTGTTCTAATTGACAGTATCCCACCATGCACTAGTCTCCTTGCTCTGATTTTTTGCAGTTGACTCTGATAAGAATCTCAAGAGTTACTGGGTCAGTGTGTACTGTGAACTTTTCATGTTGTTTGTTTAATAAGTGTTTGACAAGTGACAAGACAAAAGGCAAATATTTGTTTTAGGTACAGAAATAAGTACAAAATATACCTCACAAAACCTGTTCAAGATTGTTTACAGTGTTGTTTTTTTTTTATTCAATGTTGTTTCGTTGGGTTACTTCATGCCAATAAACTACATTGTGTTTGCATTGCAATTATTATACATCTGTAATATATGGAACAATTGAAACATCTGAATATTTCTCTGTATTCTCTCCAAAAGATTACATTACAAGATACCCAGTTGTTTCACTGAAAAGGAAATGAGACACTGCGCATTAATATGAATTCAAATGCCACATCTGTAATGCTGAAATTGCCCTGATTTGTTCCCCATCTTGGACCACTGGTCCCTTTGATTTTAGGAGGAGTGGAAAGCTCAGAAGAAAGGTAATGCATAAAAACGCCTGCGCAGTGAGTGCAGATAGCCAAGCAAGGCCTGAGGAATAATAGACTTGATTGAATTAACCATCCATTTTCCTCCATGCTCATAAATCTGGGATGCCTTGATCTCTCTGGTATCCAAAAAAGAAGGCCAGGCTTTAAAAGATAGCGAGCCTCTTAGCCATAGTCATCACGCAGGACCTGCGCCCAGAGATAGTCTAGAGTCACTGAGTTAACGCATGGCTGCTTGGCTGCCACTCAGACCTTATGGATTTAATCTAGCTGCATAATCCCAGGGATTTTACCTGCCTTGATTGGAGTTTGTCTGGGTCAGTAAGGCGCTCAGCAAGAAATGACTCAGAATTATATTATCTTGGAGTGATTCAGAATAACGAATTACCTGTTGAAAAAAAAAATTACCTGCAGAAAATATATGGCCATTTTCTCGAATCAAATATCATAATGGACTGAAAGCAACAACAACAACAACAACAACAACAACAACAACAATAATAGTAATAATAATAATTATTATTATTTACTAATTATGTATTCATTATTTTTATAAAGCAGCTTAATTTGATTGGAGCAAGCTGACTCTGCTGATTCTGGGTGAAAGTGGGGTACACTATGAACAGCTCATTAATCCATCACATAGCCAAAACACTCACACTTAGTGGTAACTTGAAACAGCGAATTAGCCAAATATGCATGTCTTTGAGCCGTGGGAAAAAACTACAGTACCCAGAGGAACCACAAACGAGGAAAGGACTTCTGCATTACCAGTATTGACTACAAGAAAGTTTTTGATAGCATCAAGCTGTATATTGTGATAGCACATAAGATATATTGCACCAGCCCAACCATAACATGGATCCCTGGGCTGCTATGATAGATGCAAATGTACTACAGTGAAGGCTGCATCAATACTAGTAGAATCACCATCAACTGAGGAAAATTCCAACTTAAGTCTAGTTACCTCTGTTATTCTCTATTTCAATGATTTCACTGGACAACATACTATACATAATAAACTATGGTATGTCCTGCAGAGAAAGCACAGGGTTAGCCACGTGGTATACATGGTTGTCTGCAAAATATAACAAACAACAGGATCAGGATCTCAACATAGCCAAGAAAATAAATTACGGCATCCAAATGGAATTCAGACTAGACAAATGTGCCAGAGCATCCACCGAAGGGAGGCAAGTCTGTCTCAGGACAGATTGCAAGGCTAAATGATGGTGTTGTGAGAAGCAATCTTGATCAGGACAATGTCTTCGGGTATCTAGGTGTAGACCTGAATAATAGCATTCAGCATGGAGCACTGCAAACAGTGTCACAGAATAAGACACATTTTCAACACTCAGATCAACTCAGGAAAGAAAATGCAAAAAGCATCTGACACCTAGTAATACCAGTGTACAGCTTCGCAAGTATTGACTAGAAAAAGGAAGGAATACAGCAGATGGAGAGGAAGGCTAGAAAGCTGCTAACCACAATGGGTTTCCTGTACCTGAATTCTGATGTGGGCCGAATGTACACTGTGCACCATTCTGTGTAAACTCTAGAGACTGTTCTATGTGAACATCCCAGGAGATCAGCAGTTTTTGAAACATTCAAAACAACCCATCTGGTACCAACAACCATGCCATGGTTAGAGTCACAAATATCACATTTTTTCCTCTAATGTTCAATGTAAACATTGACTAAAGCTTTTGACCTTATCATCATTATTTGCATAATTGGTGTTGCTTAGTTGGCGTTCCCACATGATAGGTGTTCCTTAGAAATTGGACAGTTTTCATATATACATATAGGAGAAAGTGACAGTGGTCTCATACAGATAGAAAACACATATAGTTGTACAGTGGTCAACCTAAGCAAATATATCAAACAAGAAAAAATACACCAGATTCATAATGAAACCAAAAGAAGAGAACAAATGCTCTTTATAAACGACAGGGTTATGCACCAATATCCACACAGAATATATCCACACAGAATCACCCTATCAGGACTCAAACCCAGGATCTGCTTGATGTGAGGCTGACCTTTTACCAAGTATGACACCATGTTGCTGGAGTCAGAAAATGGTTTCTTGAATTAACTTAATTTTTACAAGAGAAACTGTGTTGAGGAATCATTACAATAAATCAGAAATTCAACCATTCTTCAACATTACGATGTGAATATAATTCATAACACAGCAAAGCAACAAACCAGAAGAAAAACACAAAAATGAAAGTTTAAAGCATTGAAAAACGTACTTATACTTGATAAGACAGACTGTTTAGAGACTACAGAAAAACTATTGCGTCATCAGAACACAAATAGCTTTCCAGCTCATTGCTCTGTCAGGGGATTATCATGCACATTCATGAAGTGTGGGTATGAGAGGATAGTGAATCAGAAAGTAGTGTGTGTGTGTCTTTATGTGTGTGTGTGTGTGTGTGTGTGTGTGTGCGTGTGTGCGTGCACACGAACGAGAGAGAGAGAGAGAGAGAGAGAGAAAGAGAGAAAGAGAGAGAAAGACTCATTTCTTTTAAAAAATGCACAATGTAGCTTTCAGCTTTGATAAGACCTTCAGGCTTCAGGATGGTGCATTGATTTATCAGTATTCTTGTCTCACCATGGCCTTTCCTGAAGGCCAAGATGGGCTTGCCTTGAAAACCAAGGTACAAGCCAGTGGATTTTTTAAGAACCATCACCAGCATACAAATTCTTTTTATAAACCTGTCAGGAAATTGGATACTGCAAATGATCTTACTCACAGTGAAATACTCAGTAATAAAAAAAAAGAGAGAAAGAGAGAGAGAGAGAGATAGTTTATTGATTGTGCCTGGAGGTGAAGATGATGAACTTATATTTCTAGTCCACATTAGTTCACTCAGTTGTTGCTATTAAGTTTTCCTAGAAAAAAGCTTTAAAAAGATACTGAGGTAAGCACAGATATTGACCATGTCGATCAATTACGTGTGTGTGTGTGTTTAGAGGTGTATCCCTGTTGAAGCTCACACACAGCTTTATTTTTTTATTGACACACTGTATGTAATCCACAGTTGATACAAAAGCATGACGCATGTTCATGTTAACTTACAAAACCTACAGGGATATTAATGCACGAGACTGGTGCCAGCCATACTAATACACAGGAAAAGTATTCCTCGTCTTCAAGTCAGAGGATGCACATAAACACTAATCCTGTAGCATGCCTGCCTAAAAGAACAGTGCATTTTAATTAGAGTGAAGCCAGCAGGAAGAATGCCTGAAACCTCACCAGGGCTTTGCAGCAAAGGCTTTAATGCCATACCTTGTCATCTCTGTTTGAATTACCTTTATTCTGCAGACAGTTGATGACTGTAATAGTTACGTAATTGGCCAAAATATGAACAGTTGTAACAAGAATACAACCTCTGACCTCTTTGTCTGGCCATTCAGTGTTTTTGAAATGTGGGCCTTGTTATTGCTGACTGCCTTACCATGTATTGAACCCATGCTTATTTCATGGATTATTCTCTGGCAAATCTTTTGGCCTTGTTTAATGTATTGATTATGATTTTACCATGATTTGATTATGCTGCCGTTTTTTTGTATTGGATCATAATTTCACAGCTTTCCTGTATTTGAAATAAAACTTCTTCATTCATTCATTTTCTGAACCGCTTATTCCTAATTAGGGTTGTGGGGGGGCTGGCGCCCATCTCAGCCGTCTCAAGGGCAGGGTACACCCTGGACAGCTCGCCAGGCCATCGCAGGGCCATCAGTCACACAACCATTCGCACTCCCACTCACACCTAGGGGGCGATTTCGAACAGCCAATCAGCCTACTGTGCATGTTTTTGGACTGTGGGAGGAAACCAGAATACCCGGAGGAAACCCACGCAAGCTTGGGGAGAACGTGCAACCTCGGGATTCGAACCCAGGCGTTCTTGCTGTGAGGCGGACTTATTAATAACTGCGCCACCATGCCGCCCGATTTGACATTTCTTTAATTTTTTTAAGTTTTTCATAATTAGCTTTTTGTCTAGATCTTTAAATTGAACACTGCATTCCATCAGTGCAAAGTTAGGGGATTAAAACACATAGGCATTAAAATACATAATATGTGTATATTAATGTTCATGAAATGTATTCAAATAAGAATTCCTTTTAGTCTTAAATGAGTCCCTAGTTTCAATAGTTTCAGAAAGCTCTGCCCTGTACAATTCAGAATAAGCTTTGAGATTTTTGCTTGGGACAGACACTAACCCCCTCCCAACCCCTCACCCTCACTATAATATGAAGTACTAATAGGCTGGCTGTGTAAGTGCTTCTCTACCTGACAAGTAAACCACACTGAGTGCCTCTGGTTAATCATCACAAAATAAATATCTCACTTACATTGGAGAAACTACAGAATGAGGCCTCTTATGCCGTAGAGACCTAGCCTGCCATGATAACCCCATCCTGGTTCTAGCAGGGGGGTCAGTGCCAAGCTGTCAAGAAAATGCAATGCACGCACATTGACAAATGACAGCATTTGGCTGAACAGGGAGGTTCGCTGTAATGTGAAAATCTGGTGCCTCTTGTCAATGCGTGGCATGAGGGAAGGTCACCTTTGGCATATGGCACGGAAATGTCTCTGCACTTTCCTCCTCATAAAAAAATGACATGGTCCCAGCGAAAAAATTCACATGATTTGACATTTGATTCGGGGCCAGACTTTTTCTGTACAAAAGGGCCTATAAAATATGTAGATGTCCCAGTGCTCTGCAGAGTGCTGTGCATGAGTGCATGCGTGTGCGTGTGTGTGTGTGTGTGTGTGTGTTGGGGGGAGGGGTGGGGTGGGTGGTTTGGGGGGGTTCAGTGTAGTTGCATGTGTGGCTGTGCAAAAGCAAACCTCAAACCTGGGGGCTCTTTCTCAAGTGTCCACCACATAAAAAATTACCTTCTGCCATTTTTATTGCAGGGTAAACCCCCAAAACCCAGTTTAGCATCTTGAAAGTGTTATAAAACGTACACAGAAGTACAATCTGACAATCAGAGTACAGTATGGATATTACAATCCTGTACAATAACAGCACTAGAAAGAAAATATACTCCCTGTGTCTCAGTTTCACCATAAATCAATCTCATACATGAGTGCTTGAACTCACTTTGCTTTCAGTGTCAAGTCCGTCCTTCAGCGAATGCATCTGATTGACCAGATATAAATATTTTGAATGGAAGTCTATGATTTCAGTGTTAAATGCCTGTTATTGTTTAAAAAGCAAACTCATGGGAGATATTGCATCGCTCTTGACCTGCACCTCGGCTCGGTATATTTCACATTATTAAACCTTCTCTTTGTTTTTTTAAAGAGCCACGTAAATTGGTTTTGACAAAAAAGAAAAAACAGATCATTTACTAAAATAAATTTAACCGCACTTCAAACTGATGAGTGTTTTTCCAAACCATGACCTTGGTAATGTGGGGTTTTTTTTTTTCACACTGTGTACATTTTTTTCACTGAATCATTTAGAAACACTTTGGGCATCAGGAAATTTAAAAAATGTCTATAATCCATCAAACGCCACTCATCAAAACACATTCAAAATTTGGTGTAATGGAAAATATATGAAGTGGAAGATTAAGTATTCCTGTCTTATCCGAGATGAAGCAAAAAGACATCATTAGTCGAAAACCCAAAAGTCAGCACAATATGAAATTCAGGGTGATTAGGGGTCCGTTACACAGGTTGACGCTCTCGAAAGCCCCCTCCCTGCAGATGAACTATTTTACTCATTAGTGTGCTGGCCGCAGCACTTTATCCAGCTCATTGAGATGCAAGGCATGTTCTGTCAGGGGGAGGGAGCCTGAGATAGCTTTGAAGTCATTAGTTCAATCATTAGCGCAGTTATGTTAAATAGAAATTACAATTCATCACCAGAAAGGGACAATCATTTATTTTGCAAGCCTTGGCAGGCGTTAAATCACACGCAAGCAGTCGGTACGAGAGGCCTGGGATTTGACACGTAGTGATCCCTGCTAGATCTTTTCTAATCAGAAGTGCTTAGCTTCTGTAAAAGGGTTTTGTATCTGTGGACATGTGGCCATTGTGAATGGTTTCCTTTTATATGAAATACCTGGTATAAGCTGCAGAGCTCTATTCAGACAGATCCTAATGATGGCTGTGATTAGTTGAAAAGTTTGCCCTTTTGGATTTTAGCTATCAGAGGAAACTCTTTGAACATCTGACATGACCCACTAGATGGATGTTATTTCTTTGATGAGTTTTTACCCCCCCCCATCTTTTATCTTTGTACCTCTTCGCCAGTAAAAAGCAAGAGTTTTCCCATGTACATTTAGACTTAATACCTGATAAAAAAGCAATGCATGAAGCTTTGCTGCAGGTTTATTATAATTATTATAATAATAATAATAATAATTATTATTATTATTATTCTTATTCTTATTATTATTATTATTATTAATTCATTTTCTGAACTGCTTATTCCTAATTAGGGTTGCGGGGAGGATGGCATCCATCTCAGCTGACTCCAGGCGAAGGCTGAGTAGACACTGGACAGCTCGCCAGGCCATCGCACAGCCATTATTATTGATTTTATTTTAATTTATTTTATTTTATTTTATTTTATTTTATTTTAATTTGTTTTATTTTATTTTATTTTATTTTATTTTATTTTATTTTATTTTATTTATTTATTTTTTACTATATATATATACTTTTTAATTATAATTTATGTATTATCACAGTATCCAGTTTCACCCAGAAGAGTTTGTTTTCTCTTGAGGATCCCTCCTTGTTTCAACTCAAGAAGTGTTTCCTCGCCACTGTCACCTCCGGCTTCCTCATTATGGATTCAAATCTACATGGAAATCTGTAAAGCTGCTGTCTGACACATTGTCTATTGTCAAAAAGTGCTGTACAACTAATTATGAATTTGAATTTTCCCCTCTCCTTTTTTTAAACACATGGCAGGTTGATAAAAATACAAAAAACATTTTCATAGAGAATATTATGGCAAGACGCATCTCCAGTGTACTGGATATTTTGGTCAAGGCTGGCCTTTAACATTCCATTGAGCACCAATCTATCTTTAGGGAAGGTTAGCTTTTGCCTCGTCACAGCGTAGTCATAGAACGGGGATGAGAAAGGACTCATTAAGCTTCCTCAGAGACTCTGCTGCATTAATAGCGGAGAAAAAAAACAGCAAATCTGGCTCGTGGACACCTTTTTCACCATCTGTAGACACAGAGGAGCATCTCTAACACTCTACGACTCTTTATCACTCTGGTTTGTAATGGAGAGCAACCAAGCTGTCAAAGCTGATATTGTTTTATTTTATTTTATCTAATCTCATCTGAATAAAAGGACCTATAGAGTGTGAATTAATGATAACAGTGCACCGAGTTAGCACATCATGATTGGTTAGCTGATACATTACACCGCAGCCAACAACCACATGGATAGATGGTTCAATCAGCACTGAGCTGTACGTATTCATATTTCCCTGTTCTCCATGGCTGCACATTTGTTAATGGGCTTTGGCGGAATCTGAGGATATTCTGTATTATTAATGAAAATTGATTCTTGACTCACTTGCACAGTTTCGCTCATGTTTTTGTCTTTCCTTTCCTTTTTCCTCCCATTTGTTCAACCAGATTTTTTGTTACACAATGTATATAAACATATGTTTGATTTCTGACCAGCACATCCTCTTTCTCTTTGTCTCCTGTCTCACCTCACTGTCTGTCTCTCTTTCCATGATTCTACCTCTGCTGCTTCGGTCTCATCCAATTTTTTCGGTCCTCAATAATGTCTCAGAAACTTCGGCCTGCCTAACAGTGATGAAGTGCTTGTGCCATGATCTGCTCTGGATAAATGGACGGTGAGGCCTGCCTCCCCCTCTCAGCCCCCCCTTCCCCTAGCTCGTTTGGAGGATGAGGCTGGCACTTAGCGCTATGCCACTGGCCTGATGGATGAGGCTGCGGTGGTGCTCAGTGCCTCCTGCTCTCTCCTTTCTTTCACATCCTGTGGATTTTAACATGCTATCTTTGGAGTCAGAGCAGTTTTCACTTTTAACACTTAATTTTGTCATGGTACCAACTACTAATTTATTCAAGAGCTCAAGCTCATGATCGAGCTTTGTGGGACATGCGGGTGAGAAAGCAAAAAGTGATCGAATTGTCGGTGTGATATAAGCAACAGGAAAGACCCCTGATCTTCCTCTAATCCGATCCTGATGATTTGAAATGGATAGAAAGTAGGATTTGGAGTCGAAAGTAAAAATGTGTCACTGGGATACAGATGTGTGAACAGATGAATACAGAACAAAATACTCGGCATGTTTGGGAAAAACAACACGGAAAAGTCAATAGGGACACAACATCCTGAGTGGAGGCGACGGTGTGATACGACAATGCAGCATGGGATGACAAACGAGCAACTTTCACTGTCGCACAGCCTTTACGCTAACACGCACACACACACGCATACACACACACAAGCAGTGGCAACAGATTGGACGAGGTGACACCACCGCCGCTGCTGCTTCTGCGCTGCAGGTGCGCTGCACTTTCACGCACAACACACTTTGTCCTTTGAGGACAGTCAAGGCAAGAAACAGAAAACAAAACAAAAAAAAGCACCTCAATATAGAGCAATATACTAACACATACAAAGAAAGCAACAGGAAAGGAATGATGAAGTGATGTAGAGGAGAGATGAGGAAACGGGACTCACAGTATCTCCAGATCGCGCAGGGCTCGGAAGGCTCCATCTTCAATGCAGCTGATGTGGTTGCTGTCCAGTTGCCTGCAGATGAGAGACAGGAGTCAGCGGTGGGTCTGCAGACAAGTGGGTGGGGGCTGAGGGAGGGGCACGGAAGAAGAGAGGGAGAGGAGGAGAGGAGGGTGGAGGAATAGGGGGAGGAGTGGGGGGGGGGTGGAGGGGGGCTGGGATGCATGATGGAGCCAGACACTCCAGCACACACACGAGACACACAGTGTGCTCACCTCTACAGTCCTCCCTGCAGTCAGGCACAAGGACCAAATGACTAGAAGTGGCCTGGCTGGCTGCAGCCCATCATATTCCCTCCCTTCTCTCTCTCTCTCTCTCTCTCTCTCTCTCTCTATCACTCTCTCTCTGTGTCTTTCTCCCTCATGATCCTACCCTATTTATCCTGCTGTAAGACATTATGGGGGACAATGTAAAAGATATAAAAAGAGAGGGAAAAGTAAAAAGAGAAAAAAGTATTAAAATAAAAGAGAGATAGAGAGAGATAGAGAGAGAGAGAGAGAGAGAGAGAGAGAGAGAGAGAGAAGACATAAGGCGAGGGAACAGGAGGCTGGCTATAGTGCACGGCCCGCCCCGTCTGTCAACTCTGTAAATATTAATTGCATCTCTCCCTCTCTCCCTCCTCCCTCTTTCTCTCCATCCATCCATCCGCTCCCCCTCTTTTGCGTTTCTTTTTTTAAGTCAGAAAAGGGAGTAATTTCATTACATTAGAGCACCCAATCCATTACAAGCTTTTACCAGCCCTGCCACTGAAACAATTTCATTAAAGGAAGGGCTTGGTAAATCAGACTGGGTCACAACGTTTAACTCTCAGACGCACACACACACACACACACACACACACACACACACACACACACACAGTTTTCGTATTTCATTTTTCTTTTACAATAATCTACAGGCTCCCTCCTTCATTTTCTGACCGCCCAGACCATTTCATGTCCATTCAGAATAGAGACGGATGCAGGTCACTAAAACGCCCAAACCCCTCTATTGTTGAGTCATTTGTTCAACTTAAAGGCAGCAGTGACATCTGACCTGCTATAGACCTGCTGCTGCTTTTGCCTCTTTAGACAGAAAGGGGCAGTAAAACTGCCACCCCTTCCTGACTTTATTCAGCTCTCCATACACACAAAAAAAGATGGCCATCTGTCTCAGTAAGACAAGACGGGTGTAAATGAGCCAGCCTACTACGTGCACATTATCTATCACTGTGGAAATAAAATAAGTGGCAGAAACTAATGCTTTTAGCTAAAGTTTACGCACTCGTGCCAAATGAGTATCTGAAAATGCACTTGGCTTACAACATCCATCTCCAGTAACCAATTTCCAGCTATCAAGCCAATCCTGGGAACACCAGCTGAGAAGTGAGAACACACCCTGTATGGGACGCCTGTCCATCACGGGGGTTTACAGCTATTTCCAGTTTTCAACTGCACCTAAATATGACTGTACTTGCTTCCTCCCCATATGTGATAGATGATTATTATTTTTTTTTTCTTAAAAGTGTGAACAGCAAAATAAAAACATACGGAATTCTATCACCGTGGTGTAGTAGATAGGGCGTCTGCCTCACAGCAAGAAGGTTCTGGGTTCAAGTCCCAAGTATGGGTGTTTCTGTGGGGAGTTGGCATGCTTCCAGATGCTTGCATGGGTTTCCTCTGAATACTCCGGTTTCCTCCCACAGACCAAAGACATGCACGTTAGGCTAATCGACTGTTTCAAATTGCCCCTAGGTGTGAGTTTGAAATGGTTGTGCGCGTGTTGAATTGTGATGGTCTGACAAACTGTTCAGGGCGAACCCAGCCGTTGCTCAGCATTGGCTGAGATAGGTACCAGCTTACGCGCAACCCTAATAGTAGAATAAAGCGGTTTGGCAAATAAGTGAGAGACGAGACTTCAAACTGCATAAGTGGATTCGTACAAAATTATACTGGATATCTGATATGTTTAAACAGTAAGATTGGAATTTACGCTAGTTTTATATCAATCCAAGTCGACCAATATCATGATTTTATCTTGGCGGAAATGAATTTCTGGTGGAATGTGTTTTTTTTTTTTTTTTTTCTTCAAAAACACATGAGCCAGTTAAAAAGCTAATGTTACTGAAACTTGGCTGAATCATAAAGGAAAACTAGGATTTATGGCAAGTGTGATTTATTTCCTAAGCCTGAGGTTCTACATTACAAATTAGAAGTGACTAAATATGTTGTTGTTTCAGACTGGAGATTTTCATTTTTATTATGTACATTCAGTATATTTCCTTTTCAACCAGTAAAAACATATATGTAAAAAAAAAAAGAACTTTTGTCCTTAAATGGAAACAGTATTTCCACCTCATGCCTAGTGTTCTCTGGACACCTAGCAAAGATAATATAATGAATAAATGGTTGAAGGTAATGGATATTTCTAATCAATATACACAAAAATGTATTTTTTTTGTCCAATTTATTTATTATGATTATTATTTTTGACAACAAGAATTAACAAGTGATGGAGAAATATACAGAAAATACACCTGGACCTGTGAACATCAAACATATTCTAACAATAAATGTAAACAGTAAGATTTCATGCTTAAATATAGATTTCATGCTAAAAATAAACATACAGATGTGCCAAAATAACCTAAAATCTAATTAAAGCTGCATGTCTGAACTTTTTTTTGAAGGTTTAAAATGAGAGAAATGGTGCCAGAGTCATCCAAAGTCCAGCATTTTAAGAATGTACAATAGCTAAACATAGCTACTCTCTTATGATTAATTATACAAGTGTTGTACCAAAAGTAATGCAAGAGTTGGGTTCAACACTGGCGCAAATGAATCGCTTGTAATGGAGACCATACTGAGCAGTACCTTTGTATTAAGAAAGATCTGCTCTACAAAAAGGTATAATTTGAACAGGTACTGTCAGTTAATAAAAAAGTTATGCCAACTTTTGCATTACTTTTGGTACAACCTTCATATAATATGTGCAAACCACCACATTCACTAATTACCGCTGCCATATAGAAGGTAGTTTGGTTTGTTAGTTTATTCGTTTGTTTTGCAGCATTATGGCACAGTGGATAGCACGTCACAGCAAGAAGGCCTGGGATTCCCAGCTCGGGCGTTTCTGTGTGAGTTTGCATGTTGTCCCTGTGCTTGTATGGGTTTCCTCGGGGTATTCCAGTTTCCTCCCACAGTCCAAAAACATGCACAGTAGGCTGACTGGCTGTTCCAAAATGCCCCAAGGTGTGAGAGTGAGTGTGAATGGTTGTGTGAGTGTTAGCCCTGTGATGGCCTGGTGAGCTGTCCGGGGTGTACCCTGTCCTCGCCCCGAGTTGGCCGAAATGGGTGCCAGCCACCCCGCGACCTTAATTAGGATGAAACGGCTTACAAAAAGAATGAATGAATGATTGTTTAAATGCCTGCTTGTTTTTTTATCAAGCTTTTAAAAATTATGAATGTATTTTGATTAAATTTTTTTGGAGGGGTGGAGTATGTCCCAATATTACACCATTACATTTTGGTGGGGATCTTGTTCCTAATGTGTCAATTTGTTAAAGGATTCTTTATTATTGCATGATTGGGGCAACTTTTACAATTTTTGGTTTCACTCCAGAAGTAAACAGCTACAACACTTCCAGAAAAATTACAGGACAAAAACTACATAAATGCTCTATTACTAACCAAAATCTGCTCAGGATCTGAAATATATCAGGCTTGCTGAGAAAAGAATTGTGAGACTAATATTTGGGAGAAATCAGGAGGGAAACACTGTGAACTGCCTTATGCTCTCCGAGTGCTTCTAGTTCAAAACTGTGTCTTTCTTTAACACGGACAACGGTGATTGCTCATTCATGCATGCTTTACTGCCTGGCATGCGCATATGTGTCTGCATGTATGATGTCTGTGTATCTGTGCGCATCTGAGGTGGGACATGGTGGGGAATGGAAGTCCCAAATTTAATTTCCTTCAATCTAATTACATTGCCCTTTAATCATTGCAGGCATGGGCCGTATTGGCAGTTTGATGCTTCTGTGCTGCCAGTGGCCCATCTGGAGAGGGTCAGAAAAGGGAGGGAAGGAAAAGGAAAACAGGAAGCAGTTTCCTCACCATCAATCTGTCAGAAACAACCTGCTGCTAACCATCAGCCCTGTAACTGGTAATTTTGAAACACTTCTGTCGCCACTCTAAGAAAGGCTGGTAGCAAACAAAAGAAAAAAGTAATTGGTAGTTTGGCGAATTAGTGTTTTGGAACACTAGCATTGGAAATACCTATATATGTGTTAGTGTTGGGAAACCATTTTGTCAAGGGGGTGAATTCAGGCGATCAGTCAAAAAACAATGTTCAAACCTTATTAAATATATGAGTGATGCCCTGTGATGAACTGGTGTACTATCTAGGGTGAATTCTTACACTTTGTGCTCAGTGCTCCTGGGATGGGCTTCATCATTACCCTGATCTGGATAAAGCATTTACTGAAGACAATGAATAAACAACGCAGTACTTTGAACATCATACATATCCAGTATTTCTATATCCAGAGTGCTAAGGGAATGATCACACAAGAGGTGTGATAGAAAAACGACTGACGCGAATGGCAATTTGCAGCTGTCGCTTGTCATTCTCAAATTTCTACAAACAGGTAAAACTCATCGCAAAACATTTCAAACGCTTGTAATTTCTGCAAATGTCGCAAAACAAGGTTCTGACTCGGAGTAGTCGCAAACTCTTCTCAAACAGTCCGCACATGTCAAGAAGGTCGAAAAGGTGGCGTTTTGCTTGCAAATTATTTGTTTTTCGTTCGCAAGGAAAAGCAACAAGTTGGAAACTTCCATGCAAAAGTTTGAGACTTGCTAGCATCCTCCATATTTCATATATTGTGTCATTTGTATTATGTTTGCATTATGTTCAAGCTTATAATTCGCAAATAAAAAGGGAATCATTTGACTGCAAAAAGTGAACAAAACGCAACTAATTTACGACAGGAGATTCACTTTATATTCGCAAGCCAATCGCAAATTAAAAAATTGTGGTGTGACTTTTGCACAGTATAGCCTAATGAGAACCCAATGTCCCCTTATGAGGACATCATTTTTCCCCCCAACAATATATTGTATGTATGTCCTTGTGAAATCCTTATATGAGAGCCACTGGGTATTACTCTTTTCCAAAACTTCTTCTTGCTGGAAGACATTGATCATATTCAACAGTTATTGGGTGGTGAGGGACAGAAGCAGTGTGAATAAATGAGAAGACACACGACATTATATCTTGACATGAATTTCAAAATGTGCAAAAAAAAATGAATAAAAAAAAAATTAAGAATTTGCATGAGTCACTTTTTTTTCACACCTCTAGTGTGATCACCCAAGTATTCATGTATTTCTATTTACAATACAGTCTGCTTTCTAGTGTTATATCTCCACACAGCATGGCTTCTCCCAGATACTACGTGAAGCTGCTGGCAGGGATGTGAAGATGAAATCAAAGACATGCTGACCAGCACAGGAACACAAAAGCATCCTGTAAGCAGTTCAACTATTATATCAAGCAAGTAGTTTCATTTCGTCTTAATGGGCTTGCACAGAATATCTATTTTAATCCATCTGAAGATATATTTCTTGTCATTTGTTTGGAAGGAGGACAAATGGTTCAAGGTTATTGCCGGGACACTGGCAAATAATTTTTCAGTGTCACTACCCTAAAACAACAAGAACAACAACATTAATTTAGTTTTCCGAACGGCTTACTTTAACTAGGGTTGTGTGTTTGGACTACGGGAGGAAACGGGAGAAAATCCACACAATCACGTGGAGAACACACACTCCATACAGAAACATTCCCGCCGAGCCCAGGACTCAAACCCAGGACCTTTTTACCTTGTTGCTGTGAGGCAGACGTGCTAACTACTATGCTACTGTGCAATGAATGAGTGCCTTTACTGAAGATATACAGGTCAAGATCCGATAGGAGTCATTGATTTAATTTGCCTGGTTTGCCTGGTCTGTGATCCATTTTGAATGTCTCCATGAAGGAAGAAGACGCAGGGGGAAAAAGAGCTCTGCGACAGCTGCAAAAGACCACCTACATAAATAGTGTTCATTCATTCATTCATTCGTGTTCATTAAACAATTTATCCTAGTCAGGGTTGCAGGAGACTGGACGTTGGTATAAGGAGAAAATATACCTTAAATTGGAATTAATCCATCACACAGCACTGCACACACATGCACGCACACACGCACGCACACACACGCACACACACACATGCTTTCCCACCAATTTAGTGCCCACAGTAAACCCACATCAAGGGTGAATATACAAAACTCAAATGGACAGTAACTCAACTCAGGAATTAATCGGAGACCCTGTAGTTGTAAACACTAAGAAATTTATTAATTAGTTTAGAAATTAAATTTATTATTACTTAACACATACGCTGCCGTGACAAAGTCAAAACAAAAACAAAAAACAATTGCACACTTTATTATTTGGACATGCTTTAGCCTTGTTTCCATGGCACTGTTGCTCCAGTTGGTCAGGTCGAGGCTCAGCAACATTAATGTGGCAGTAAATGAAGTCAGCTGATGAGCTGAATGTACTGAATGTGAAGGTTATCACATCAATGGACTTTTTCTTCCCTGATGGCATGGATATAAAATGGGGACGCAAATAATGAAAAGTTCAGGGTTCATGAGGAATCGTTTTTACATATGTATTGGCACCCCAGAGTCCTGAACTTAACCCCTATTAAAATCTTTGGGATGTGCCGGAGAAGACTTTATGGAGTGGTTTGATTTTCCCTTATCAATTCAAGATGTCTATAAAAATGAACCCAAATCTTGTTGTCAAAACAATGTCATGGTGATTACACAGGAACTGGTCCAGCAGAATATCTTATTATGTTTTTATTCTATGTTTATGGAATATTTCACATGCTTATTACACCATGTACACTGAATTTCATCCTCTGAACTGAAATGGCAAGCTTTTTATATTTATTTATTTAATCATTTACTTATGAATAAATGAAACACTAGAAAAAGTCCACAATTTCAAAATGGTCAGATTTTAATGTTTTTAAGCACGGACACACACACACACACACACACACACTCTGTGTGTGTGTGTGTGTGTGTGTGTGGGTGTGTGTGTGTGTGTATTGACTTAAGGCTTGACTTTTTCTTTTGCTTAAATTGATTTTATTATATTTATACTCTATTATATTTACAGTATTTGTAATCGATCACAGCAAAGTGGATATTAAGTAGGAAATTATTAATTTTGAGTGATTGATACTACTAGTTATTGGTAGGATATCTTAACCTTTAAAATGATACCAAATTTTCGAATACATGTTGCTTGTTTTAGAGTAACTAACCAAAGCCTGCCAGAATTTTTCAGTCGTTTAAGAATCCAATTTTTTTAAATAATTTCTAACTTAATACCCACTTTGCTGTGATGGGTTACAATTATATTTCAATGTAAGTGAATTTTGTGTGGAAAAACTGTGAACAAAAAACCCCAAAAATAATAATGAGAAAAATAAAACTTGGCAGAAAACAGTACTGGACTGGAATGGGCAGTGACTTGAGGATTTGGAATCAGTACCAAGAGGTATCATTATTCATTCATTCATTTTCTGAACCGCTTTTCCTAA
Source organism: Porochilus rendahli (assembly GCA_039654305.1). Lineage (NCBI taxonomy): Eukaryota > Metazoa > Chordata > Actinopteri > Siluriformes > Plotosidae > Porochilus > Porochilus rendahli. The sequence goes on along the minus strand of JBCNYG010000022.1, from coordinate 41,765,842 downwards.
TTAGGGAAAAATTTATTACAATTAGCCTACTGTGCATGTTTTTGGACTGTGGGAGGAAACCGGAGTACCCGGAGGAAACCCACGCGAGCACGGGG
>JBCNYG010000022.1:41693380-41719369 GCA_039654305.1 Porochilus rendahli | reverse complement strand
GGGGTGGGGGTGTGGGTGTGTGGGGGAGAGAGAGAGAGAGAGAGAGAGAGAGAGAGAGAGAGAGAGAGAGAGAGAGAGAGAGAGAATGGAAGCAATTCGACAGAGTGATGTAGCCTGTGCAGTAAATACTATCTTCCCTGAAATCGATGTGTGGTCAGTCTGCATAGCACATGTGAGAAAGTGTACTCTGCCAAATAAGACACTCTCAGCCATCTGCACTTCGCTGAATGACTGAGAGACACAATGACAGACAGATTATTCAGACTCTAATGTTACTTTTCACACGAAGGTCCAGCCTCAGAAGACTTATTATAATAAAATTAGCACAATGTACCCCACTGCCTTATTGACAGCATGCTAAGTCATAGCTGGGAATGACGTCACACCTCTGGTTGACCGCAATCCAGAATCGAGGCCAGAGAACCAGTTGATATTAATGCATACAAATAACTCAGCAACATCTCCATAGTTAAAACTTGGACTAAACTATATGTATGACAAACTGCTTCATCTTAATAGGGTCACAGAAAGGCTGAAGACTATCCCAGTTGACTCCAGGCAGAGGCAGGGTACGCACTGAACAGATCACCAGTCAATTGCAGGGCCAAACTCATAACCATTTACACTCACACTCACACCTAAGGCCAATTTGTAACAGTCAATTGGCCTAATTGTGCATATCTTTGGACTGTGAGAGGAAAACAGACTACCTGAAAGAAACCCACACAAGCACAGGGAGAGCATGCAATCTTCACAAAGAAACGCCCTCACCAAGCCTGGAACCCGAACCCAGGAACCCAGGACCCTCTTGCCATGAGGCGAATGCGCTACGCCACTATGAGTGATTTAATGAAATGCAAGCAATCAGTGTACTACCACTGCTTTAAGTCTGTCGATGCAAGGATCAGCCATTTTAGATTTTGAGGTCGGGCTGGTGAGAAGGTCTGGAGACCAACATCATAACCGATAGAAATCTTGATTTTTAGCCCAACGAATTCAGTGTCCCTGAGGCAAATAATTGTTAAATATTCATTTCACCTGTCAGTGGTCCAAATATTTTTATTATTGTTGCTGATTTTATCCTTCCAAAACCTACACCCATTCTAACAGCCAGAAACAACAGTAAACCAAGTGGCTAAAGAAAAAAGTAAAAGGGACACACTTAAAGACATATACTGTATGTGATTTTTGGTGTGTTTTAGTATGAACATGTACGATAAGAAGAAATGCTTTGGATGCTCTCCTTGTGGTGCCATGTTGATTAAGCCAAACCAGAGGATTAATTCTCCTAATTCCGCACTGAAAAGTCAGTCTCCTCCAGAAGACCTTCTGTCTTGGCTGCAAATCATTTTTCCTGATGCATTACCTCCGAAGCCAATCCAGGTTTGGTTTGGAAGCTGCTCAATTGTACAGTGGAAGTAAAGTTCAACTCTGCTCTTAACTAACTACAAAATGTTTTCGTAGCCATTCCTGAGAATACTTTTATGGGGTGTGGCACCACAAAGTGAGTCCATTTGGTCAAAAAACGAGAAATTATTCTAGGTTTTTCTAAATCTACATTTTATTCAGTAAAATAAGGGGACATTTCTTAAATAGGGTGAAGCGAATCGAGAGGAAATAGAAACATGTTCAAAATGTCAAAATTTAAACAGAAAAATCACTCACTCTCTCACGCATTTGCCGGACCGCGTAATCCTACTAGAGTCATGGAGTGGCTGGTACCTATCTCAACCAACACTGGGTGAAAGCCATATTTACAACCTCACTCACTTACTACTAGCCTAATGTGCCTGTGTTTGGACTGTGGGAGGAGGACAGAGTACCCGGTGAAAACCCATGCAATCATGGGGAGAACATTCAGACTCCACACAGAAATGTCCAAGCCCGGAAATCGAACCCAGGACCAAGTTACAGTGAGGCAGATGTGCTAACCACTACACCAATGTGCCTCCCAATATTCACACCCTGTTAGTAAGCGGTATTATAATTTAGTGAAGAATAAAAATTGTTCTATCTCAGAATGAGCTTTGGCAACTCTGGGCTCATTTTGTGGTGACATGGCCCATATAAATGAGAATACTTGTATCGTAATGCATGACTATATCAATTCAATAAAATACATGAATTTGATCATAATAAATCAATATAATCTTTATTACACTAATTTTTTCTCACATCTGACAGCAACAGTTTAGATTACGCTTGCACTGTGAGCTTATTATTTTTATGTACTACATTTCATAAACCCTAACCTCAAAAATATTACAATGTGTTTTTTTTTGTGATACTGGCAACCCAGCTGAAAAAAGCTTTGATCATGAGTTCTCACATTTCATAGGAACTAAATTACTGGGCTTATTCTAAAGTCCTTGTCTGTAATGAAATTGTCTGCCAGTGCTTTCATCATTCGAGTTACACTGATCAGGAACAAAGTCATGTCATAATGTTTCGTTTTTTCCCCTTTAAAGCATAATGTCACTGATTTTATCAGGAAAGAAGACAGACTATAGTAATAAAACAGTTTCTTCAGTAAGTGACAGGGTGGCCAACCCTCTGCTATAACTTCCTTGCGTTTATCACTCTGCCAATTATGAACCTGTTTTTTTGGGAAGGGGGGGGGGGGGGTGTTCCCAGGGAGAACATTATATTCACAGACAAATGAAGCATGACAAGATGTGATTAAAAATGTTTGCATGCTAACAGGCTGCTGTGCTGTCCCTGCAAGGCTGTGTGGCTCTTTCACGACTATACTCACTCTTTCTCTCTCTCTTTCCCCTCCTAGGCAGATATAATGAAAGACTGTGCCAGAGAAACACTAGGTTCATTTTCAGAGGCTTTCCAGGCCGATGGAAATCGAGCCGTTCGGCCATGTCTCATTAAAAGCAAGATTAGAGTCAGTGGGTCTCCAATGAGTGAGATGATTTGTGCTGTGAGGTGCCTTGTGTCTGTGTACAAACTGTGTTTGATTCTATAACCCATATGGCATACAACATGTGTGGGTATGTGTGTAAACATCTGTGAATACAACACAATGTCCACTATGTTTATACCTCAGGTCCGATTTCACTGGGGACCACTGACAAGCCAGAACACCTTAACTGATTCAAGCCAGTACCCAAATCCACCTCCCTGATTGGCTAGAAGTTGACCTTCGCCCTCAGGCTATACGTTACCCAAATCTGGGCTGGGACACTGCCTTGATTATTTTATGGTACAGGCTAAGAAAAACATGAGAGGGGAAAGTGGTCCAGCTTGACAGCAGTCATCTGCACCAGTCTGAACATGAAGCCATTAGCATACAGCCTATGAATCCTTTCAACACCATAGTGTGGCTCAAATCTGTTTTCCCACTACTGCCTCATTGTCCGGACCTCTTCATTCTATCAATCACCTTGTCAGCCTATTCCAGTGCTGCAACACTGAACTTAAAATAGCCCCTCTCTCTCGCCAAATATTGAGTAATATGGTCTGGACACAGACCTGAGCATTTGAGATGCCAATACAAATAACATTTTTTAACTGGAAATTGAAATAAACAAGAACAAAATGAGCTCTTTTGGTCTTCATGACCAAGGGGGACAGACAAAGGCAAATTACTTTCCTGCCAGTACTCCTCACTATAAACTGTTGGGAAAGTTCCAGATGGTGGATGTAGCAGCCTGGTAGAACATTCAGGTGCTGGGGTTGTGTGAGTGGGCGGCGGTTTCCCTTCACTGATCTGGGGGAAAGATTTACAACCTAGAGCCTAAGATGATCATGCGAGATGCTGCCAAAGGGCTTTTGAGGCACATGGAATCTCACTAGTGGTCTATATGCTAGTGACCTCTGGTGTCAGTCACAAAAGCAGTGCCAGGTTTGTGGTAGGGATGTTCAAGAAGAATGCTCCTCCAGTGGCCCCACTTCCACCAGTCAGAAGAACAGCTAGTGAGGAACAGGAGTTGGTTACTAATGAGCTCTGGGCTAGGGGTATTTTAAAATCGGAACAAGTGGGACAGGTATAAAGAATGATACCCCAAATTCATCCTCATTTACTTAAATACCCCCACTGATCAGAAGATATCTGTTGCATTGGCAAAGCCACTTGACCGAGCCCTTTACAGCCTGAACTCCTGTCATTTAGCCTAGTCTTGAGACTGAACACTTCCACAGTAATGTGTAGAGCAAAAAACTAAAAGCTGCCGTGAGAAATGATCAATGGCACAATCCAAGATCTATAGAGAATTTTGTAGAACAGTGTCCCCAGTGGATGCGACTTAGGTTAATGACGGCAGTCATACATAAATGCATAAATGGCAGTCATGCATAAATACACAACTAGTGACTATACATGACTAGTTTTATTCCTGACATATTTAAAGGGCAGAAACAAGCTTGGCAGGAGAATAAAAAGGAAAATCCTTAGCCATTTTCTTTAAATTCCATGTGTAGAGGGTAGGGAAGACAAAGAAAGTGAGCAATAAGACAGAAGGCATTTGAGCTGGAGATGATCCAAAAGATAATATCTTAGCCTGTGCCAAAAACAAAACATCCAACATGACAAAATTAGAGACAGCATAAAGAATTCAGAGGCATGCTTCAACATTCTGTAAAGCCCACATTTTGTTCCACCACTGAAAATGTGTCAAGGTATTTACATTCCAGGCAGCAAGAAGGCAGTGCTGTGGTTGGTTGTGCAAATGATGGTGGCACTTGCACCTTGCCAATGGGGTGCATAGTCTGGACTCAGAATCATCTCCTGCCTTATTCGTACTCCACAGCTCCTCTGTTGTTTTTATGGATAGTGAAAGCTGGTTTGATTTAGTAAAAAACGAAATAAGGTATGGAGGTTAGTGTTGCATGAAGACATCTGCGATCCTAACGTGCAACGTCTGCAGACACCCGGAAATTGAGAATATAGATAAGTACTATGAATTAGAGTGTGAAACCCAGGAAAGGTGACACCCCTGAATGGGCACCATAGATTTGTGTTAATCTAGACCCTGTTGTTTAGAAAGGGGAAATACATTAAGGTAATGAGTTCGGCTAATAGCGTTAAGGCTTGCTTTGGAAAGGACAGGAATTCCTGGATTAACGGTTAAAAGGCCAAGCCAGAAACACTTTGGCTTTGCCTTCCGCTAAGAAAAGGAAACCCACGAAAAATGACACGCTTCCCTTAGGCTTTATTAACATACACACAAGGTTATAAGAGGCCCGACCTCGTGGTTGCACACAAAGTGAGATCTGGGCAAGAAGAGCTGTTTTCGTTTTGGCTTGGACCCACTAGGAAGAGACACCGGCATGGATCTTTAATGAAAAACAGGGAGGTGGATTTATCGGCAACGTCAAAGGGGCTGGAAGATTTAGGAGCTCTGCCTCGAACGAAACCTAATTAAATCCAATCATCAATTGGTCACTGCTCTGAACAAATGAGACGTACTCACGAACCTGCCTTAATACAGACGCTTCTTCATCTGCCAAATCTCGGCCGGTTATCCCAGGCTTTCCGTGCTGTCCGTGCCAGTAGTCAAGGCAACAGCTTTGCAAGGCACAGCTGCTCGATGGAACACCCATAAACACATCCTCTGACCTGTTTCCCTCATTGTTTGATGTTTGGAGGATAACACCCAGCTGGTGTGCTTACGTTGCATCAAAACTCTCCTTCTCTCTCTCTCTTTCTCTCTCTCTCTCTCTCTCTCTCTCTCTCTCTCTCTGCTATACTCAGTTAAAATCAGAGAGAAAGAGGTTCCAGAGTTAAAGTACTGAAAAGGTGAGTGGGGAAAGTGGCTTATTTAAAGTGCAAAACCAGTTAATGACACTTTTGGTATATTTTCTGCCAATTATAGTCCATGTTGTGTCTGTCAGGAAACTTCAACACATGGAACTATTGGGTATAATTACACTGAATTACACTGTAGCTGAAGCTGGAACCTAATACTATGGGAATAATGGGTTTCATCAACACCTTAGCCAAATACCATTACATATTAACTTCTCTTCAGTCCCCACTGGCCAGTTCCTAGTGAATACTGGTTGGGGTCACAATGGACTCCTTTTTTACCCTGGGATCAAGGTTTGGATGGGCCAGATTATCACAGGGCATTACATACCCTAATTCAAGCCTTGGGAAAACTTTAAAGCTGTGGAGTTGTGAAGCACCAACAGTACCTGCTGCACAACTGTGCCATCAGGAATGCAAATTGCTGTTAATTGTAATGCAGAGTAGAGTTTGAACTATGATTCGTAGTGTTCAGCAGGATTGTGGGAACCAATCAAACTGAACAGCTAAGTGCAATACACTCAGATTTAGGTTTGCCATTACAAATGTCGAATAACAAGAAATGAGACAATTGACAACTTGCCATTTTACTGTTAAACATAATAGTTCCGCAAACTAGTAAGGATGAAACACGTACAACTTTACTAAGACAATAACTGTCTGGACAAAGCTACTGATCTTCTCAATACCAAAATATAACCAACCATGTTTTAGATGATCAAGTAGGTATGATTAGGGTTCAAAACCAGGTCTTTGGGCAGATGGATCTCCAGGAACAGGGTTAGGGACCACTGCTGTATAGCAGTACAATCAGAAAAAAAACAAAAAACAAAAAAACCAAGGTGCGTGCCTTTTGCTGGCTGGTCCTAAAGCCTCACAGGAAGCCTCTCTACCCTAAGCCTGAACATTTCCATAAAATCTTGATTGCTCACAACAGAGAATCTGTGTGGATTTATTCATGCTACAAACTCTTACTGTGGCTTGACTGCTAACTCAAGCTGACGTGCACGTACAACGATTAAGATTCACGGCACTGTTTCATCTTTGATTCAGACCACTTGTCTGAACAGAACTGGAACAAAGCTGGTCTGCAAGGCCGACTGATTTGTCTTTTACCTCTGAAGGTCAGGCAGTGCAATGGACATAGGATCTGATAATGAGATACAGCAGGAGAGCTGAGAAAGGTTCAAATTTTTGTTTTTCCATTTTAGATTTAAAACAGAGAAAAAAAGAAAGAAATAGAACTGATAAAGTTCCTGAAGGAAATATGCTATTGAAAAATATAAGATATATAAAAAATACAAACAAATGAAACAGTGTACATGCATTTTATGTGTATTAAACAAGATAAATTCAAAGTTTCTATAGGTAGGTGTTTAATATTTTAAAGGAGCCCATTCACTAGTGAATAGCCTATGTGTTTTAACTTCCATTATCAGTTCATTTTACATTTACATTTACAGCATTTGGCAGACGCTCTTATCCCAAGGGACTTACAATTATCATTTTTATACAACTGAGTAATTGTGAGCAAATGTTGACAGTGGGAATTAATCGGCTAACATTCGGATAACCCATCACCTATAACATTCGGATAACCCATCACCTTAGCCTCTAAGCCACCTCTGCCCCTTTTGATGAATACAAAAGTTTCCTGGCGAAACAACCCCAGCTCACAGTCTTACAATCTCTTATTCGCCTCTTTTACATCTTGTCGTGGTTCTGTATATTTATAAGAACAATAGCAACAATAAAACAGCATGAGCAGAGGAATGATCTTGTGCACACACGATAACTTGGCAGTGTGACACACGTAGAAAGTGTAAAAGTCACAGATCAAATGTGAAGAACAAGAAGAATGCAAACGATTTCAAAAGAAGCTAGAGGGACACTAGTTAACCTGTGTTAAATAAATATCGGATTTTGGGGGAATTTTTTTATTTTTTCCCCAACATGATCCTATACCAGAGCACTTCCAAAATTTAATGGGCTCTTTCCAGGTCCATGCCTCATCCCTCCACCAAGTTTAATGGAAATCAGATTAGTATTTAGTAGTAATCCTGCAAGCAGAAAAAGCCCAAAATAAAAAATGGCTTGTTAAAAAGATTTTAATAAATTCCTGGATTGTGGTCCAGATCTTCATCAATTCATTCATTCATTTTCTGAACCGCTTATTCCTAATTAGGGTCGCGGGGAGGCTGGCGCCCATCTCAGCCAACTGGGCGGGGTACACCCTGGACAGCTCGCTAGGCCATCGCAGGGCGTGGTCCAGATCTCATTCAAAATATTCTTGACAAGCCTATATCTCATTCCTCTGCCAAGTTATAATCCTGCTACAGACTAAAAAATCTACACACAAAAAAATCAAACAAACAAAAAACAAACAGATGCTGATGAATACATAACGTTTACTAATCATGCCTGACAGCTGGGCCATTTACACTCACATACAGGAGTAAGCAAATGGTTTCAGAAAGACATTGTGACTGATTCCATTTTATTTCACAGCAACACCACTGTATTTCCTGTTTATTTAATAAGTCTGGCAAGTAAATGAGGCTTATTCAAAAACATGTACTACAGGTTCACCATATCATAAAAATAAACCAATTAATGCATATGTTCTCGCCCAATCTTAGCAAAATTTTTCTGGCAAAGTATCTTACCTAGAACTTTTGAAAAATAGAGCTCCAAAGTCAGCTAAAATATCTGCTGCCTCTTGTTGCGCACCACTGATCACAGAGGTCCAGGAATGACAATGTTTGAACGTGATAACATTCCAGTATGTTTTCTTTATATTCTGACTCAATGTGTTGTGCAAACTGGGACATCTGGTGTTTAAACAATGCAACTGCATTACATCGATAATTAACAGAATGCTGATATCGCACATTTGCACATTGTGCATCATCACATTTTTGCATAATGTATCATTACTGATAATTATCAACTCAAATAAGCCTTTTCTGAATGTGCTGTGTAAGGCTGTTGGTTTGGAAATTGGCTCTGTATGTCCTTATGATTGTAGATTTAACAAACCCTTGGCTACACAGCAAAACACATTTGTTTAATTAAGCACCATGCTGGTAGATTTCAAGACTGTTTTCCATCTTTAAAAGCATGCTCAGAGCTTTGCTTTAAACATACATGAGGAGTCCTCTCATTCGTTGGCAACAAAGAAACAAACAAAAACAATGCAGGATTCCACGCATGAAAATAGATCACAGCCACAATCATCTCAGCTCCCTGATCAATATAAAATATGCTAAACGAGAGAGTTTTGGTAACATATGTTCAACTGTGCACAGATCTTAATTCTACCAGAGCACACCGAATGAATGTAAATGTCCCCCCATCTTAAGTGAGACATCCATCTCGGATCTGCTCTCTTTGCCAGATGTGCTCCCCTCGCCCTGTGTCTCAGTGCCCTGGTGGCCTTGACAGGCAGGCTGAAAATGTTTGAAGCCGCCTGTTTCTCATCAGTTCTGCTGCCTCAGAGGAGCCTCTCATTTCGACCTGTTCAACACCTTTACCCTAGACCACATCGCACACGCTAATGGAGCCAGAGGGGGTTAGAGGAGGAAGCTGATAATGTCATCATCTAACACAGAGACTTCCATGAAATACTGTAGTATGAAGTTCCTCATCCATTAAATTAGTATTTCTTTTTTTTATCATTAATGAATTATTTGAACAATATTCGTACTGCTGAATGGGAGAACCGCTGAAGTTGACTGGACATCTTTGAGAGGCGCAAAAGAACCACTTGGCCTTGCTGCAATTGTACCAGAAATGTATATTTATTAATGTATGCCAGTGGCTTTCCCTTCCTTTCAAACAACAATTTAAAAATGCTGCTTCAACCTTCCAAGAAAAAAATTAGCTTATAGGCAGCAATGTCTTTATAGGCGAGTCCAAGGCTGTTAAAATACAGCTCAAATAAGTCACATATTTCTATTTGTATACATAGTTTATACTTTCTTGTGTGCACGCGATAGAGAAACCAATAATGTTTTGGACCGTAAGAGGATACAAGGAAAAAAAAAAAAATATATATATATATATATTTTTTTTTTTTTTTTCACGGCCCGAAACAGTTAGCAGGGGAAAATTAGGATAAGCTTACTGGGGGGCTACAGGAAAAGATTTGTTTACCATCTGTCTTGTTAGTTAAATAGCTTTTCGCTAAATGTTAGTGGGTGTTTTTTATTTTTTGGGACAAAATGTAGCAGACTCATTAGCTAATGCTGGAATTCTGAATTTTGAAACTACACTATCATAACTTGCTCTTTTGTACCTAGTGATATCATAAGAATAAATTATCTGGTCTAACCTTCTCAAAAGCCTGAATATTTGCACATTTTCCAGATAGAACTGCTGTCTGTTACTTGGATGCTATGATATTCAGTGTCAGGTTAGTGCGGTCAGTTGCTGCCAAAGAAACCTTTCATTATAATTTTCTCGGCAAAATCTGAACCCGAAGAACAATCTGTGTAAGTGGAAAATCTGCAAACCTGATATGAGATGAAGCTGTGTAATAATAACCTTGGCTCGCTTCTTCAACTAGTGAGACAGATGGGTCTTACAGTAAGTAAAGACATGCAAAAAAATACTCCAGGTAATGCACCCTGACATCCGAAAAGCAATGATTCTCTGATGTTTGGAGCAGACAACTGTAATTGGCAATGCCCCTGAGAGTAACTGGGTCAAAGTTTAGGTTAAGAACATTTACGGGTGCCCTGTGAAGCTATTGACCAAGACCAGCAATGGCCTTTGCTAAATGGGTCTCAGTGGAGTTCTGTTCTTCCATGAATGTTATAAACTGCTCTGGTCAAGTGGGACCCCTTTAACAAAATAGAGCACATCATAGTAAAATCATCAGAATGGCCTTATGCTGATGGAAAACCCATGTGAAATAGCAACAACTGTTTTATACTGTCTCTAGTTTTGAACCACAAGCAATATAAGGCTAAATAAATCATCAGACTGGATATTATCCTTTGTAATTTGGCACTGCGGCACATTAAAGAGTCCCATACTGTAGAATATTCTCGTCCAAGCTCGTCAAAATGTCCTCTTTAAATTTAAGTCCACAATTGCAGGGAAATGCAGAAAAGGCGTTCTGGTTTTGCTCAGTCCCAGATTAGAGGCTACGTTTTGGTCCAGTTTGTTTTCAGTGACATTATCAACATGGCTGAGTCCAAGCTTCACTAACACCTCTTATAAGTACTTCTGACTTGTCAGTGGCAGAAAAAAGCCTTTTCTCTCGCCAGCACACGAAAGGCTCTTTTTATAGCATCAAAAAGTGAAATGTCTCCTATCAACTCTGGGGAATTCTGCAACTCGTCAGTAAGGGTCTTATAGACACAAAGTATATCTTTGCATAATTAATGCTGCTCCCCATATGGTTATCCTCTGTTTAAAAAATAGCCCCACACAAATCAGGACAGTCTTTGGTGTCAGGGCAGTTCCAGTTAGAACATCTGTGAACCATTATATCCGTTCAATCCAGGCAGGTTATGGTAATTAAAATCCGACAGGTAATCAAGTTGCCGGAAGTCAATTAAAGCGGCCTGAGCTAAGTTGCTGTCTTTGCTCAACCCAGGTGAGCTACCCAGAGTAAATATCATCATCTTTATCATTCCTAGACCACCTGGTACACAGAATACATCACCCTCTTTGAGCACGGATATGAGACGGGTGATATCATGGAATACATTTGTTGTGAGCAAAGAAAGGGGTGGATTGGGCCCCCACACACATCTGCAATTCGTATCCCCTGCAATTCGTATTCACATACATTTAACAGTGTAAGGAAATTCAGGCGCACGTGTGTACCTAGACAGCTTAGTTGAATATATCAAAAACCTGTCAGTGGCTCGAGTGCTACACAGTGACTAGCTTTTATGTGATGGCCAGTAAAAATAAATAAACAAATATAATGAATCAAAGAACCTTATTTCAGTTAACAAAAAAGCTATGATTTAAATTTCAGGTTTCAATTAAAAAAAAATTATAATTTTGACACAAAATTGATTTAAGTCACTGGTTGGGATGGATTCTTTCAAAATGGGAAAGTGGTATTACAAAGCACCTTCTCCCTTCATTCACAGTCATATAAAAGAGTTCAGTCCTTTAGAGCAAAAGGAAATTGTGAGAAAAGAAATACCAGCATACCCATGAACAGTGAAATTAATTGGGTTCCTTTAGTGTGAAATATTTTCATTTAACTTGTTTTCTTTACCACCTCCCTGACTTTCCTGACCATCCACTGTTTCAGGGTTTTTTCCCCTAAACTTGTCACAGTTGCGAATAGGGTATGTATTATTTACATTGACTGTCTATGCTACCTTTAGTTAAAAAACAAAAGGTGGAACAAATGCTATTTACTGTTTACTGTCTTATAATGCAGAATGCAAACTCTTTTCACATGACTTTATTCACTTTAAAAATACCTGCACATGTTAAGAACATCAAGCATATAAATATGGAAACCAGCGCTTCATAGGTAGAAATTGGACATTAGCTTGGGCTCTAGACTCTTACAGGCATTAAGTTACCCTAATATGTTTTCACGTTGAGTCATGAGATGGGCCTAGACTGGCTTTCCGTAAGCGTAAGCGTTATAAATTTGACAGTGGTAGGAACACCTTCATTTTCCTTATTTATCGGGAAGTCTGTGAAATCAGACTTTCTGCCCCTCTGCTTGAGTAATACTGGGATGGCTAATACTAGGTCAGACTTGGGTGTTTGGAAAGGACTGCGAAACAAAACTTGGAGAGACTGAACACATCAATCAAGGTTCATTACAAAAATCCTTACTTTTAAAATAAGAAGAATGACTAAAGCTGTTATTCTACTCACGTCAGCTAATAAAACAAGCATTATTTAAGTCAATCCAAATTTCACTGGCTTTCTTATTCCTGTTATACCATTAGACATTATCTGTAGGTTGAATGGCCTCCTCTTGGTATGCCGTTGTACCTAGTGTAGGTATGTACAGTAAGTAAATACAGTGTATTCCGAACATTGAGGCTATATTTCTGATCAGTCACGCTCTGCTTAAGGACTGCCCCCTTGGTTCCAAACCCACACCACAGATTTTTGTTGTTGTTGTTCACCCTGAACACCTAGTATAAAAGTTGTTAAAGCAGTAGCTGGCAGGAAGGTCATGTCCAGCTGTGAGTGGTCTAGCAGAGAGAAAAACGTGCAAGGTTTTATAGCCATTACCTTTATAGCACACAAGAGCCTTTAGTAGGGTATGGTATCATTGCTATAGTCTGTGGCCTTACACTCTTGTAGATACACTACCCTCATTAGGGCTGCGTCTAATAATAAACTGCTTGATAAAGTAAAATAGTAAAATAATAACTCTGTGGGTGCCTTTGGGGCTTTAATGGAAAAAAGGTGTGTAATGTATAATGTGTATTGAGAAATAATATACAACCCCCTTCCAAACAAGCAGAATGGTAAGCTTTTTACCAAGATGAAGACATCAAAGTATTGCATCAGCAGCACAATCTGATCCCCTGTCAGGAGTTGATGAACTGTAAATTATCCAAACAGAGGAGGCAACAAATAAATGGTCTCATTAGAACAGCAAATTATTCTAATTAGAAATTTCCACTCATTATTTTCAAGACTTTATTTGTCTTTGTGTGTTTTTTCCGAAAATGTGGAAATTCTGGATTTCGATCAAAAGCATTCCTTTGATGGAGCAATTCCTTTGTTGTAGATGCAAGGCTGACACTGACACACAGGCAAAACAATCTGAAATGGTATAGTGCTGTTTATCCTTCCAGGATGTTGTCCACTCTTGGCATGGAATCGTGGTGCTGTCATGCTACATAGCTTAAATGAGCTTCCTTCACAGGCGTCCCATGAGCTTCTTTCCCTCGCTGCCATGCTGTTTAAATTACAGCTGACGTCAGAACGTCTCTGGGACATTCTCCTGCTCGTTACGCCAGCTCGAAAGGTAAATACGTTCATTTACAGGCAAAGGTGGCTTCAATTCATCAACCTGAACCTAAATATACCTCCATCTCACTAAATCCTATCAAACAAATTGAGAGTTACTGTTTCAATAATAATACATTTACAAGAACTGTTTTTAGTCCACCAAATACTCCTTTTTAATCTGATTTAGTACTAGCATCAGTTTGCCACAAGTTACTCCAATAGCATAATCACATTTTTTAAAAAGTACTACAAATTCTGAAAAAGCTTAAAGACTAATGAAGCCACCTTGGGAATCATAACTAGAAACAGGTCAATGATTGCTGGTTGTACAATTGTCTTATAAAGCAGAACTTGTGGTTTCCTCCCCTGGCTATCAATTCGGAGGCTAGCTCAGGCAGTACTGTATTGGGAAACACTCTTCTGACAACTTAGGGTATGTTTGGAGCGCTGACGGCAGGCGGGGAAACCTGAAGGCTACATGTGACGTATGCTCTGCTTGGTTGGGAGTTTAGGGCTAGGCACTGGCACAAGGCAATGTAAAAGAGACCAGTCTTTGAAAAACAGCCTTATTTCTGGCTCCTGGACAAGCACGATATTATAAAGCCTAGGCAGTGGGCTTGAAGTCGCAACTCTGAAAAAGAAATGTGCGACAGGATACTGGCATTTGAATTTAAGGGCATTTGATTGCAGGGTTTAAGTGAATGTTTAACTACCCACTGTGTGTACTGTACAGTATTGTAGCCAATAGCATATCCAAACGAAAAGACAACAAAGATGAAGTCAGAATGTTAGGATAACGTGAGGCCTGGAGCTAGACATGTTCACAGCCTGTTTGCTTTGCTTTTGATATATGTTATCAGGCAATGTGTGCTGTAAAAACACTGAGGTCTCAGAGCCATAAATCAATGACGATGCCTTCTGTCTTATAGTAACGGCTGCAGCCATATAATGGCAGGCACTCGTTTTTTTTTCTCGAATTGCACACCAACACCTGCTCCTAATCACTGTCATAAGAAAACTTTTGGACTTGTGAAGTGTTAACATTTCAGTCGGAGGGCTCTCCTAACCAATCGTCGTGCCTATTCACTCAAAAATCGCTAATCCTTGGCTGTTGAAGGGTGGCGACGGAAATAAGATGATTATGGATCAGTGGAGATTTGCTTGATTCTCCATTTAAAAGCCAAAGCAATGTTATTGCTTGGTACTTTCACAACTTCATCTTTTGATCCCTCTTACAGTGAAGCTGACAGACTAATCAAAGACCTTTCTGGTGCTTAGTGAAGAAGGGGGCCAGCACAATGATTTGCTTCAACCCACAACACTGGAGTAATTGAAATGGGGTGAATGGTGAGGTTTGCTGCAAAACCATCAAAAGAATCTCAAGGAGGGACAAATTAAAGCATTTGGGTCAGAAATGCAAATGTACAGAGGCAAGGACTGATCCCCGAGTTTTTAAAAACGCAGCTACACTCCACGGGTGCTCAGGAAATGAGGTGAAGAACTGCATGGCACTGCATGGGTAATCTTGTTGGACACACTGAAAAAAAAAAACAGGTAACCATTCAATGGATTTAAACAGAAATCTGAAAGAAAAGAAAGCATTCCTAATTACAGCGAGCTTTATCGTCTCAATGCTGCTACACCAAGTCTTTATTAATATCAAGTGTCCTATACTATTATTTACTCGTCATTTAGAAACCAAAATGAAACGTGAGTAGAGAGTTTGATGATTGTTATGATGGTAAGCTGATACTAGACTAGACTAGTGTATATGGAGGGTTGGGGTGTATATGTGCTGTAGCATAGCCACAGATGTTCTCTATTGTACATGAAATAGAAACCTTCTGCACAATCATAATGGATGAATGTTTTGCTTACTCAATACGTCTGAACCTTTGAAATATTCAAATTATAGGGTTTTTTTTCTCGGACATAAAGCACCAAGAGAAAATATAGTACATCATTGCTCAGTATGAAGTACCCCCCAGCAGTGGATTAGCTCCCGTCATTTTGTAATGTTTAGCATGTATTATCAGGACCGGATTAGCTGGGATTAGAATTACAGGATGAGCGAATGAAGATAGAGACTATCTGTTGGACACACTTCAGCTTAAAGGTGGACTTATTTTGGAAAAGCCTTACATTGTTCTTCAGTTAGAGCACAGTAATGAAGGTGAACGCTGTGAATGGGATGTCTTGGATCGTATAGAACTCGCAGTGAAAAATAAAGTGAACTGATGGATTTTGTCAAGTTTCTTCAGCTCAATAACATCTGGATGCCAGCTGTTATTGGGCTGAAGATCATATATAGGTCCAATCCAGAACTCCTATACCCAAGAAAACCCCAAAGCAAGAGAGGAATGACAGTAAAGAAAGATGAATTAATCATGAAGACTGAGTTCTGTGTTATTGTCCAGCTTGAGATATCAGAAGTGACAAGGCAAATATTCTTTCAAGCTGTTTTGGTTAATGAGTTGTGGTTGGTTCAAAACGCTCTGGGTTTTAACTTGGGCACAACATCAGAGAATGGAGCCTGCAAAGGTAGGTTGAGTGGGTGCACGAGAAAATTCACACAATCAATAAAATCAAGGGGCAATTTATGCTCTGAAAGCTCTTTTAGCACTTTCCAATCAAAGTTCTACAACCCAAAGAGGTACAGGCCATGCTGGGTAATGCACAATATATTCAATTGATGCTAAAAGTATTACCGAAGGTGAAAATAGTTAAGTTCTGTAGTTCCAGAGGGCCCAGTTTCCCTGGTTCACCTCTACCAACTCCCAGGGGCACCACATAGTTTAAAGAAGTGTTGTTTTTGGCAGTGCTCCTGAACATATGTTCCTCACTATATAGGTGATGTGTCTTAGGGTTTTCTTTTTGAGGGTAGAGCTTCCCCTCTTCTTTCAATTCTCTTAGGTTATCTGCACTCCGATTGTTAATCTCCGAGTTCATATGCAATTGACCCACTGAGAGCTCTGAGTGAGGCGATGGCAACTAATCGACACATTAGTGCTAATAGATGGCCAATTACAGTACTCTAGAGAAGGAGAGTCATCTACCAGTGCAAACATTTTAAGAGTAAATCATTTCAAATATACCTCTGTGTGAATTTTACAGGCGTTTTCAAATACTATTAGGAGGAATATACATTTCCGTCACTCAGAGGGAAACATAACTATTCCCAAAACCAGCTAATCAGAAAGGTTGCCTCCAGCCATATAAGATGCTTAGCAGAGAAGCAATATTAATAGCAATTCTGAAATTATTAAATCAGATTCTTTTGAGGCAGCCTTTCCAGACACATTTTATAAATACCTCCATATGTATCAGGCTACAACTATTGTTGTAAACACGGCTCACATTTTTCACATTTCGAAGCCTTCTTTGATAGAGCGTTGCTGTAAACACAGACTTGGTGGCAACATTTAAACGGAGACTCATAAAACAAGGAGTGATGTGTGCCAGCAATGCAGCCCTCCTGGTTTCGGAAAACTGTGAAGGGCATTTTCCTGCTCTTGGACTGATACTTCAAAAGCAAGTGAAAAATCCTGACAAGATCCAGGCACACCCAGTGTTTGACACCTTTGAGTAAGATCAAAAGAAAAAAAATTAGCAGCTGTGATTTTGTGTAAACCCACATGCTTACGCCTAACCAACCCATCCATACTGACACGTGGCTCTGATGATAAAGTAATGCCAAAGCGCTTCCCTGTTCAGGTCAGGGGTCAGTGAAAGCAATAGAAAATGGCTTCCATCAATAGGCGTACCACTCAAGCAAGTCCAACCAACTTCCTTGTCTATTTGGACCTCTGACTGGAATAAGGTGGTACCAGACACCATAACAACAAGAAACAAGTAGGAGTTATTTTAAAAGGTGAGGAGTGGTGAAGATGTATCTATATCCACTGTAAGGTCACAAAACTGCCAATCTACCAGTAGAGTTTTTGGGAAAAGGATGGCGGACTCCTCCAGGTATTCCTTATGCATCTGTCCAGGACAAGCACCTTCATGCAGGTGGGGTGATAACCCATGGGTGGTCCTATAGTTCACCGTTTACAAATTCCAATGCTGTTGCCTCAGGTGTTATACTGAGTTATTTTAGTATGAAATGTCAGATATTAGCACCCAGCTCCCATTATTTTGTAAATTATTACCCCATAAACGTAGGTACCAAGTGACAGCTTAAAGTGAACACTTGTTTGCCAGTATGTTTTAAGACCCATATGGTTCTCATTCCTTGATACACACTCAAGGTAACGTCATCCATGACAAATATTTCAGCATGATTCTGGCATGTTTTGCACTAGACCTGAATGTGACTAATGTTGGCATTCCACAAAGAACCTTGAAAATCCAAAGACACTCCGAGGACTGAAAAAATTAAAAAAAGAAACCAGACCCTGAAAGTCCAGTATTCATAATGCAGAAAGAGATCCTGTAAGATATGCTTGAGTGGCATTCAACAGGCAAATTAAAACGCTGCACCAGGCCAATCGGTAGAGCTGAGAATTACACAACGGAAATAAGCTGTCTCTGATCCTATTCTCACACGTAACAAATCAGCCGACCCTCCTCGTTGCATTCATAGCGCCATTCAGGCATGGCGTCGCCTTCTCAATCTATGAAGGTCAGTTTCCAAACCACAGAGTGCTGTGAACAAGTAGCAGCTGCCGATATGTGACAGGAGCAGTGTGCAAGCACAGAGACAGGGTGTTTAGGATTCAAAGTCGCCTGCACCCACTCAAAATAACCTTGCCTGCCACCAACTCACACCTGATGGTTAAAGGCGAGTTTTTCAACTGTGTAGTATAAGGTAGATATTTTTTCCATTACATAAACAATAGCGGTGTAATGCAATGACACTATATTAGTATACAAAACCATTGCTTCCCCTCTCTCTCTCTCTCTCTCTCTCTCTCTCTCTTTCTCTCTCTCTCACTCACGCTCTCATAATATTTTCCAGCAAAATTACATTGGTGCTATTTCACAAAATATAAACAAACTCGTATTAAAACCTAAACAGGCAGTTAGTAAAGAAGCTATAAATTCATTTTGTAGCATCACTTTTCTACGTTAATAAATATGGCCTTGGCTTTGTAAAAAAATAATAATATGGGCCTGTGGTGTAGTGGTTAGGGTGTTGGGCTCATGATCGAGAGGGTGTTGGTGCCAATCCCCGTTAGATTCCCACTGTGCTAAGACCCCTGGGCAAGGTCTTATCCACAAGTGTGCCTCTGTTCACCCATCAGTATAAATGGGTACCAGTAAAAATACAGGGAAGGCAACCTGCAATGGACTAGTGTCCCATCCAGATGGAGTTGAACTCCTACCAACTGTGATGGGTCACTAGGCTCAGGTGTGAAAAGCCCGACGGATTAACTTTACCTTTCTAAAAATATACAGTCGTCTAATACACAATCTTTTATTCATATCTGTATTCGTGGTTCCTTACATAAACTATATAGCCACAAGATTGTAAACACCTGACCATTACATCCATATGTTCTTTTGAACACCTCATTACCACTCTTCTGGTAACACTTTCTACTGTGGAGCATTAAGAGCATTAGTAGGGTCAGGAACTGATGATGGATGAGAAGTCTTAATTATTTATTTACTTATTTATATAGACATCATTATCCAGCTGATCCTATTTATGCAACTTAAGACCCTGTTTAATTTGGCAGGTGCCCAGCTTGGTGGTATTGGGGCTTGAACCGCTGACCTTCTGATCAGTAGCCCAGAGCATAAACCGCTGATCCACCACTGCCCAAGGTTGTTCATAATGGTATTCTTAATGGTGTCCAGACTTTGGTTTGTGGACAGGGGCAGGGCTATTCTGGAACAGGTTTGGGCTTAACTCCTTAGTTCCAGACAATACGATCTGTAATGCTCTCCAGACATTCTATATAACTGTCTGCTTCCAACTTTGTAGCAATGGCTTGGGACAAGCTCACATATGGGTATGATGGTTAGATGTCCAAGAACCTTTGGCAATATAATGTATACCATAAAACTTAAATGAACACTAAAGTACAGTGAAGATAATTTTTTATGTGTGGAAAATACCAAACCCAGTGAACACTAAATGCCAAAAAAAAAAAAAACCTGATGTGTTTACAGGAAAGGAAATAAACACTACATAACTGAGCAACCATAGTTTATGTATTGAAATAGGTCACAGCTTTTGTTCATTTCTACTGTCAAAGAAAAACAAATGTAATATAGATAAAGAATTTCAAAGATTGCTTTCTTTTTGAACTGAATTTTGCCGTATTTCAGAAAAACACAGACAATCGGTTCCAGAGCTTTCGGCGTTACTCTCTGATATCTTCAGAAAAAAATTGAATTACACTTCAGCTGCATCTCATTACCATTAAATAATAATAAAGAGGGTATGAGGGCTCACATTTTAACTTTCTATAAGGTAGAAAAGTGCAAGTTGCAAGGTGAAGTCATTATCACTACAATAACTGGCTTAATACTTCGTGGAATGAAAGGAGATGAATCAATTTCCAAGTGTTATTCCATAATTAAGAGATAAAAAGATGCAAGAAGACAAAGCGGTGGAGAAGCTGTGCCACATTGATTATGGAGGATTTAGCTTGAGCTTCCAAGAAAAAAAATGACAAAGTTAATTAAAATTCTTAATTGAGTGGATGTATTCTCTATCCTCCCTGATTTAAAGAGGAACAGTAGGAAGGTGGGGGCTAGGTGGGTTTGAAAGCTTGGAAAGACCCAAGCAATGACCTCAACCTGACTATGCACACTTCCTTTCCATGAATGCTTAAAAGAAATTAATGGAATGTAAACTTCCCCTTCAGAATCCTTTCCTGAGACAATTTGTAATAAGAATGGCTGTACGCTATTGCGTTAAAATATATTCCAGGTGGGCACCTCTACAAAACTACAAAACAGCTACATGAACCAAGGGGAAAAGGCCTAACCAAAATTGATAGCCAGTCAACATTCAGTCCAGCAGCAAGACACAAAAACACCTCTAAATCCTTGTGCTACACATGTCACATCGATGTTAAACATTCCTCTTATGATCTCCAGTCAGCTGAAGTGTCTGGGCATGATGGAGCATTGAGAGGTGAAGATGCCACAACCAGCTTCATCCATCAGCCTGCACCCACGCAGCTACTGCTACTGACAGCCGCTCGCCATTACCAAACTGCCGCAGAGGCCAAATCAATGCTACAGCAAAAATGAGGGGAAAACAATCCTGATCTTCAAACTGATTTTTGCATCAGAGTTTGATTATTCTAATATTCATAAAAACAGCACACAGTGAAACTGTTATTAGATTCTACCAAATCTGATAAAACATCTAGAATAGATTATAATACCAATTAAATTATTCCAAAACACAATGAACTCCTGGGTAATATATTTTTTCTTTCCTGGTAACAACAGAAAAGTCTAAACATTACACAAAGGCAAACATTTCAACAATATTTCTGGCTCTGACTGCTCCTCAACGTCCGCTATATCACTGATCACATGACTGGCTTCAACCAGAAAACCTGATTAGCTCAAGACTGTTATTTCTGAACTGTAGTTATTATTTTGATTTGCACCTGATTGCCATATTTCTTTTAAATTTCACAGTTTATAGTTCAAGTTCCCAAATCGCACAGCCTACTGCATTCCTAACCAGGAAGTTACTAAGGACGAGTGAATGCTAGAAGTACTGTACTGCATTAGATAATGAATGTGGCCTTTCCATAACTGGCAAACTTCACATGTGACAACATGCATGAGCCCAGAAGAGAAAAAAAACAAAACAAACAACCACTTAAGCAAATTATTTATGCATCCCACAGGAAGCCAGTCATGATCCATACTGTGAGTGAGAAGAACACGCCTTGTGAATCATTCTGCCAGCTATCTTTAAAAAACAAAGGCACTCAGAGAGCACAAACCTCCACCAAACCCGGCAAATAAGCAAAATGTCAAAAATTGTCTCACAATGTTATATAATCCTTTAAACCACTTCTGAGTTTGTTCAGGATCTCCAAATCTCAAAATTTCTAACAAACTGTTCATAGCCAAAGCTCCACCTTTGATAGAAATGTCATGAAAATCCACATAACTTTTGTTTTTGGGTTTATGTCTAATATGCATTATGTCCCCACTGCTTGTGCTATTAGCAAATAATTTTATACATGAAAATAGAATTATAATTCATTTCCAAAATGCAGAATAAGTACAGTAACTATTTTCAGTAGCAAATTTCACTTGGTGCTGAATCTACTGATTACCAGTCCTGTTACCAAACATGGTAACGAATGTACTTCAGCCACTGAGCCACTTAATCACAGATTAGCTCCAAAATCTAATCTAACATTAGACAAGACACTTAAGTGTAATCCACTGGCTCGGGGGTCAAACCCGTTTGCTCTCATGCATTAGGAGATCATGGGGAGTCTCCAGCAACAGGTTTCCCAGTGACGCTGAGCTATGCCTGAGCCAGGCCCAGGAGGTTAAAGGTTACAGAACGGTGCAAAAGAACTCATCAGGCAGCCGTCATAGCAGCTTCAAAGGCACTCCAGTTCTATTACCTCCTCCTGCGTCAGTCAAGAATCACTTTGAGCCATTCCTATTAAAACAAGCAGCTAATTTGCCCTTGCGGAGCTCACAATATGACGGTGTTCAGAATTATGCATAATAGAAATCATAATTATGACCTCTTTCATGCATTTTCTTAGTAAGTATATTTAATAACAGGAATTTACTGGAAAGCTAAGGTTATGTCTTTAAAGTTCGTCTATGCTTTTGTCAATATTCGTCATCTTCAAATAACAACTTACCTACAAATGTAGTTGGTGTTTTAGAAAAGCGCGCAGGAAGGTGACGATGGAAGAGAATTTAGTGTGCATGTTCCAGCATCTATTTGCACGTCAATCCTCATACACACATCCTCCCATTTGCTCATACACTGGCTCAGACATGACACAGAGTTCCACGCTGCATGAACGTGCTAACCATAATTTATGCTTTACTGAAAGTTTTAAGGCATTTATTGTCTGGAAAGGCTGTCATCTAACTATGCAACCTCTTCAACTCCTATTTTGTGTTTGAATAAATCAATAAGGTACTTGGGAACAATGCAGCCGAGATCACAACGTGCTCTTGCCTCCTGCCAACTCTTCCACCCAAAGCGTTCACTGTATTCCTCCGTGAGCTGTAGATCTAATCTGGGAAGACACTACTAAGCTCTATGTGCTGTATTTATGTTTTTTGTGAGGAACATCTGCACCACATCATGAAGTTCAAAAGTCTGATATAACTCAGTGCGGAGACTCCCTTCCATGTCTCATATCTTTAATAAAGCCTGAAGCTAATTCCATGATCTTAAGATAAACAGCTAATATCAGTTACCAATTGGAATGTAACATCCTTCCTTTGAATTTAAAACACACCATGAAAAAAAAGCCACATAAGGTTTTTATAGTTCTGTCAAAGTTTTACATTTAGGTGTTGCAGTCACTATCTTTAAAAGGAACCCAGACCAGATCAGTTGTATTGATTTGGAAGTTTTCTAGCTAGAATTTCTATTCAATCACATTTCACTCAGTGAGGCTCTTCAGGATAAGTTCCTCTTCAAGACCAGGTGCTTTGGAAATAGGCCAAGCCAGGGAAACTGAATCACAAAAGGATTCCCAAGAGACAAGACTTGCTTGTGTGCACAGCGAATGGAAGATAGTGTTTAGAAAAACTCTTTGCTTTTGGACAGATAACAGCATTATGGGAGAGGTTCATGCTGGTATTTTGATTTGACTCACACAGGTTGAACAATGGCTTTCTCTAGATTGGTTGGGAGTTTAAACAAGTGCCGCACTGTAAATCCTTCACCTTGTTAAGCTCTCTGTATTGCCCAGCATGTTTAAGTGATAGATTTAGACCTTGTCGCCGTCTCTGATGACCTCAAAAGGGTAAAAAAAAATGACTCGATGCAGGCAAAGAGCACAAATTAAAAAAAAATAATAAATGTGCCATCTGACACTTTGGAACTACTTCTAATGACTAATATTCTGGCTGGGCTTCAGTTGCACCTGTGAAGTTGGCAGTGATGTTGGCGGGAGGTGAGAAATAGACGTTGTGATGTGTGGGAACAGAGATGTCTTCAGGGCTCCTGTGGAACAATAGTTTATTTTGATAAAATGGACCATTACACAGACAATAGAAACACATATGACAGAAAAGACCAGAATGATAGGGAGTGACTATTCTGGCACACCTGGCATTTAATATATCAAATTCTGCCAGTATATTATCTCTCTGGTATACATATTACCCCTCTAAGCGAGTCGAACACCTCTGTGGATTCACGTCATCTATTAGCATTCAATACAGGAGCTCCAGCGGTGTGATTCACTGCTGTGCTCCGGTCAAGCTGCACGCATTCTCCTCTTCCCACCCCCGAAGTAATGAAAAACTCTCATGGTGTTTTTGTTCCGGCCGCTGGGTCTGCTGCCAGCGAGCTTCACCCAGGGCTGCTCACCGTAGCAACACCGCGCTGTGTTTATTTTCTCACAGGAAAATAAACCATCCGCCAAAATATTTGTGCCGTCGCAAAGCCGACCATCTCCGTACTCAACAGGGGGCCTGTGTTAGCCGACGCCACGTTTGTTTTTGCACAAAGCTAATATTTAAACAGAGTCCTTGGAGAAATAACAGGAGATCATGTCAGAGCATCTCCTGCATATTGTGCACAAATCTGTTCAGAAAACAAATTGTTTAGAGATCCGCCCTAAAAATAGAAAATCTGGCAGTCAGGACTATGCTGTCAGACTGTCTGGATCGAGGATATGTGTTTTGTGAGGATGTGTGAGCAGTATATTTCAGACGGCTGTGCAAGCTGTGCTGCATCTGCTTTGATGAGCGGGGTCTATGCATTGTTTACACCTCCCAGAGCAAACACATATGTGTTTTACTAATGAATTACGGTTTATACATTTATGTAATTAATGAACATTTTTGCTGTTCTGGTCTCTGGGCTCTTTCCTTTCTGAGTACAAATGGTTGTAAACTGCACATAACCCACATTGCTCGCATTCCTTTCAACTCATTAGTGGCTTTGTCGAGAAAGGTGTTTTCGCAGAACACAATGATCGTTGCCAAATTGGACAAAAGCACTCTCTGATTGAATAAGAAACTCCAGCAATTTGGCTTCATTGAGAAATGGCAAAGACTCACTCTTTAAAATGAGATAGGTTGCTTAGGCTGCTGAGCAGGAAGGCTTCCTGCTAAATCCAATGCAATCTTCAAGAGCGGAACTGCAAAATCCCACTTGGTAGCTTCCTGACCTTTGGGAGAAAACTGACGACTTGCCAGAAAAAGGGAGTGAAACATGGTTTCTGAGGTTCTTTGGTTTTATTTAACCTAGCATACCACCATGGGACTTTCTTTCTCTTGCAAGATACTCAAATCATTTTACAGAAGGAGAACTCCAGAATGACTAGAATGACCACACTCTTGGCAGAGAGAGAACGGCCTCTAATTTTAACAGGAGACCAGGGGCCACTTGAGCTGAACTTGAAAAGCTGGTCGACTCATCTTTTTGGATGGGTGTACTGTAACTCGGCCCCGTGCTGTGCTGTTGCTCTGAACGGAAACGCCCAGTATGATAATCTCATTAGCGAACACATAAATAACTCTGACACACACAAATACATAAATTATACTGCGTTACTTTAAAGCTTTGTAGCCATGTGACTTTCTAGCCAAGTAGGCATATAGTCTTGTACGCATTCTTTTATAAGTACATATTCTCTACCTACTAAGATATTAATCAAGTGTCAAGAAGCTGTTAGTATAGATGTAATGTCAGCACTGTTAGTGCTAAAAAAGAGGTCATGGATCATCACTGCCTTTCAGATTCCACACAGCACTCTGTAAGAAAAGACAGCTGCTTCCACTTTGACTGTTGTGGAAACAGAGGTCAGGGCAAATGCCC
Source organism: Porochilus rendahli (assembly GCA_039654305.1). Lineage (NCBI taxonomy): Eukaryota > Metazoa > Chordata > Actinopteri > Siluriformes > Plotosidae > Porochilus > Porochilus rendahli. The sequence goes on along the minus strand of JBCNYG010000022.1, from coordinate 41,693,693 downwards.
CCCCCCCCCTTTTCTCCCCTCAATACTCTTAAGCCAATATGCTATAGTCAGGCAAGGTGCACAAGAGTGCTTCAGCAAGGACTGTCCCACCGCAGCTTCATACACAACTAGCCTTTGTCCATGTCACCGCATGTGGAATGCCTGCCCATGCTGATGGGAATCTCTTAGCATGGGGCCACATTCCAGTCACCCCGCCCCAGCACACCTGCAGGGCACCTGGGGTCAGCAACCTCTACCACGCATCACTGGGTAGAGCCATGCGGATACACACACACACACACACACACACACACACACACACACACACACACAC
>JBCNYG010000022.1:41654381-41673165 GCA_039654305.1 Porochilus rendahli | reverse complement strand
TACCTATATTCAGAAACATCAAAAAGAAGAGTGCCAAAGCAACTTTCATGATATAATAAAACCATATGAGGCAGAAAGGTCTGGAGAGTGTTTGGTGGCCCAGATGACGCTACAAAGAACGCATAATCGATCTCACGTGTGCTGTTGTGAGCCTTCAAGTTGAGGTATCACCGTTAAAAAGAAAGCAAATTCAGAATATGATGACTGAAGAGAAGGAATGTGCCAAGTAAGTGTTTCAGTCAAACCCCTGCTTTAAGGAAAAGAGGGAGGTTTAGCCTCACATTTAGCTCAAGTTGTAAATATTTGGGTGGAGACGTTGAGTGACATTACGATGGCATGCCTCCTTAGCACAGAGTTTTAGCAGAAATACGGACTGAAGTGCTAGACTGCCTTTCCTCACACCGCAGTTACTCAACATCGAACTGCACCTAATAAAACTCTCGCATACATCCTTCTCAAGGTTAGGAAGTCTTAAAAGGGAGATAATGCGGCAGCAAAACCATTTCTCTGCTCTGAATAAAAAGTCTGTGTTTTCTAATCCCCTATGAGACACAGTCACTCAACAAGCCTACACCTTCCCCACACTACACATCTCAATCAAATCTCAGAGATTCGTTTCCTTCATGTTCTCACAACACATCTCGAAAAAGAGCAAAGAAGCTTGGCTTTTCTAAGGAGCATTTTCCCAGCTTTTCCTAATTATAGCGTCCTCAGTGGTGGGACCTGCAAAAGGAGCTCATCTCGTTACAGCTTCAAGCAAAACGAAATGATGCCTAAAACCTGTTTTCTTTGGCAAGAAAGGTTATAACACTGTCATCAGTGGGAACTGGGAAATTAGCGTGCTCTGTTTCCCTTTCACATTACTTTTCCTTCTCCATGATTAATAGGTGCTAGTAAATCCAATTTTCAAAAATCATTTGGGTGAGGGAAAAAACGTACAAAAAGAAAAATAATGTGGTGATGTCAATGTGCCCAAACTTAAATAAGGGGCAAGCTATTCTGGAATGTTGGATTCCCCTGGCAGGAGATTCTCCATGGTAGCTTATACCATAACCCCACTCCCCAGCTCTGAGTCTCTGGACAGCGAAGGATTCGGATGAACCTTTCCACAACTGAGTGCTGTGTTTTTCCCATTACACCCTCAGTGTGATACAACACTGACTTCTCCATATAAGATGTATACCAGATTGACCATATTAACACAACCTGCGGGATTTCCTGATTTGCTGTATTTCCCCTCTCACCATATTGTTCTTATTGACCTTTGAATTCACTAAACTCAATCTTATATGCCACCAGAAAACAGCCCATATTGTTAGATTTAAACTTTTTCTGGAGTCTAATCGCCAGGACATTATCACACTAACTGAACTTGACAGTCGTTCACTTCTATTATAAAGGGAGGGAAAATGCACACAGGCATATACACACTTTCATGATAATTACTAGAACCATATCAGCGTGGTGGAATAGTGGTTAGAATGTCCGCCTCACAGCAAGAAGGTCCTCGCTTTCGAGCCTTGTGTTCAGCAAGGACATTTCTGTGTGGCACGTGCATGATCTCTCCGTGCTCGTGTGGGTTTTCTCTGGGTGCTTCAATTTCCTCCCACAGTCCAGGGGCATGTACATTAGGCTAAGTGGTGGTAAGTGTAAATGGGTGGCCCTGCAATGGTCTGAGAAGATGTTCAGGTTGTACCCCTCCCACCCCCCCCCCCTTGCTTGGAGTGGGCTGGGATCCAGCCTTCCTGTGATCCTAACAAAGTACAAAGTGGATCCGAAAATGAAATGAAATGAAATATCAAAAGGCAGATGCGTTTCGGCACTGAGCCATCTTCAACGTTGTGTTCATTACTACAACTCATTCGTTGCTGTGAGGCATTTCGTCCAAAGGTCTGAAACGAATAAACATATAACATTCAGACTGTCTATTTCACAACAAAATATTGTACTTTGATCTGTAAATATAATCTTTTGTGATCAGACCAGTCAGGAGAGATAGACCAGATGTAAGCCTAACACTGTTCTATGTCTGTCTGACAGCAGGCATAATATTGCAAATAAACCATATCTTCCATAAAGCCAGCTATTTCAGACCTTTACTGCAATAATTCCTGAAGAATCTCTGGAGCAAGAAATCTGTTGACATGCTCACAGAAATATCTTAGTGATGTTTTCCTTTCATGTAATAAAAAGTGAACAGGTGGCCCGTTATACTGTAACAAAGTCACCAAGAGATGTAAAAATAAGTCAGTTTAAGCCATCCATCCTTTACCTATACTACGTTTCCATCATAGTCGCTGGGGAAGCTGAAATCCCAGCTGACCTCAAACGAGGAGCGAGGTACAGCCTGAACATGTCACCTATCTATCACAGAACTAACACGTAAACGAACAACCAGTCACACTAAAATATCCATCTGTATGTCTTTGGACTGAGGGAGGAAACCAGAGTATCTGAGGGAAACTCACCTAAGCACAGGGAGGACATGCCAACACTATAACCAATATTCCGTATTCAGCTGTGAGGTTTAAACCAAGAACATTTTGGCCAATGTGTTGATCACTAAGCCACTATGCCACGCTGTCATCTTGATTACAATATAAAAAGCCTTACATTTGGAGACAGTTTATTATGATGTCCGACATAATGTTCCTATATTAATTAAGCAGCAAATACACTGCCAAATTATAGCCCAAACCCCTAAATCTGAGAAGAAAATAACTTGCTGCTAAGAAAAGAAATCTAAGAAATCTCAAAATAAATTAGTTCCAGTTTAATAACAGGCTTGTTGCAGTTGGAGCACCCTTAGTTTTGATTTTCGCATATTCCCACCATGGCATTATTTTGACAAATTTCAGCAACATAACAACATTTATTCCCATCCAGAGTTGGGTTCCTTTTTTACCAACATCTTTAATTGATGATGGGACAACGGAACCACTCCATGAAGTCTTCTACTGCGCATCCTAAAGATTTTCCCAAAGATACGGTTAAGGTCAGTACTCTGTGGTGCCAGTGTGTGAGAATGATCCCTCATGCTCCCTGAACCAATCTTGTACTATTTGAGCACCGATTTTATGTCCGTCCATCAGGGAAGAAAAAGTCTGTTGATGGTATAACTTGCTTTTTCAGTACATTCAGGTCGTCAGCTAAAATCATGGGAGCAGCCGTAGCTTAATGGTTAAAGAAGCAGCTTTGGGACAAAAGGTCGCCGGTTCAAATTCCAAACTGCACCTTCCCTTCCTCCACCATCATGGCTGAAGTGCCCTTGAGCAAGGTACCTAACCTCCAACTGCTCGCTGTTTATATGGATGTGTTGGATGAGTTAAATGCAGAGGATACAATTTCCCTGGCAGGATTTATACAGTATACAAAAAAAAATCATAATTTTATTACTATGTAGTGTTGCTGAGCCTCGACCTGACCAACTGAAGCAACAATGCCATAGGGATTAAGGCTAAAGGCTCGGCAAACCAAAAATTTGTGTGGGAGACTTATTTATTTCTTGGTCAAGCAGTGTATATGGACTTGTTAAAAAAAACTAGAGGACTCGGGGGAAACCCACATCAGAGGAGAACATATGAAAATATAGACAGACAGTAATCCAAGTTTGAACCTGAGCTCGCAGTAGCTGTGAGGTAAGCAACACTACTTCATACATCAATTCAAACAATACATTGGATCATTTATGCTGTTATCATGAGACCAGGGGTTTTCATAGTAAGTTATTATTTTTACTGCCTGCAAGGACTGTTTTTATTAGTAGTGTTGCCACCTCTCTGTGATTTAATGTTGTCCTCTCCGATATTTTTCACATAAAGGCAATCACAGGAATTCTCCTTCCTGAAGCTTGAAAGGAAGTAACGACCATCTGAGTGTGAGAATGCTTTCAACTGTCATGTCCCAACAGCGACAGGGATTAGCCACCTCTCTTTAGATTCAATTTGTTATCCCTCTTTCCAACTGTGTCTTTGTTCATACTGTTTGTATATTACTTTAAGCTGCTGTTGATAAAGATTCCTGCAGATAATTCGAGCCTGTGTTATTCTGTTTCTGTTATTCCTTCTGTGTGTAGCTTGTGCAGTTTGCAGCCTCAGCAGCCCATGCTATACCACACTACCCAGGACCGAGGGTCTTGATCCGACTTTAACTTCCCTTACTGTCACCACTCAGTGAATCTCATCGCATTGTCCGGGTACAAACTAAAAAGCAAAAGCGCATATTCCCTCAATATTTCTGTTCACGGAACATGAACAAGCTGATTTGTGTTCCTGTAAGAAAAACACGTAACCTATGATTGTGAGGACAGTTGGACCCACTGCTTTTTCATAGTGCTTTATAGCTTGTTTTATTAAAAAAGTCACAGTATATGATACTCAAGTGTGAAATATACCACATATATATAATCGCCAAGAAATATAACATGGCTCTTCCCGTGAGAATGACAACATGGAAATAGCAAGTATGATAAAATGAAGCGTTTCAGCACAACAGGTCCATGTGGTCCTCTAACTCGGCTCTTTTGTCTGTTTCTTTTGCTCAGCCAGTCCCAATCCATCCATAAGTAAACACCAAGTACACATCACACCCACTTCAATTCATAACAGAAACGAAAAAACAACATACCACACACAGACAACTGCACACGCATACATTATAATCTAAGATTATAAAATCCTTGTGGGAGCCAGTTTTAGTGCTGTGCCAAACAAAACGAGCATAATATAACAATTTATCTGCACACTTTTCAGCTTTTCATTTAGTAAGGCCACTCTGACGTTCCCATGTATGTCGTAGCGGCAGCAATGAGCCATGCATATTCAAGCAGCCGCCCGGGAGCGCCAAGCCAGGCATTCTGGCTTCATAACATTCAACCACCCAGCTCAAGGGTTCAGCCAAGTAACTCCTCACCGCTCAGTGGCCGGAATGACTAATAGATGCTCGAATATGTGAACTGGCTTTCTGGAGACGCACAGGGAGATAAAAGCGGAAAAACAACAACGAGGGAAACCGAGGAGAGGCGTCTGTTTCCACTTAGTTCTTCTGAGTTCCACAACATTCCCCATTGTTGCTTGAAGGGGCCTGGCTGTGGGCAAAGTCTTTGTATTTTAAAAGTAAGTTGTAATTAGCTAAGTGACAACTGTGTGTGGACTCAAAGCAAAGGAAGCCTGCTAGTGAATCCTGTCAGTCAGCTTTCTCTTTCTTCCTCTCTTTGGCCAGCGTGTCTCATGGCATGTGCCGTCTGGACTGTAAACCGTGTCCACTCGCTTGGCAAGAAGACCAGACGGCCTTTTCTGGGTGACTGGAGCATTAAAGAAACCTTCACATAGTTGTCCGCTTGCCCAGTTGCTGATTATACCAGGTCACTTTGTTTTAGCCGAAAAATGACGCAAAGAGGCCTTGTCACACTTTTACGATTGACTGTCCTGTCTGAGAGAAACACTACGCCAGCCAGGCTATAAGCATCGCCAATTCGCACATCCACGCTAAACAGAGCAGCATGCAACAAATGTGCTGGCCTGTCAGAATTCCTCCTCACCCTTGTGTGAAAGGCAACAGCAGTGCTAGCAGGAGGGAGAAATCCAGTCAAGACGTAGGCTGTGGGTTTAACAGTGCTTTTGTTTGTTTTTCTTGCCTTGTTCCTAGATGCGCAATTTCATACGCAAAAAAAAAAAAAGGCACATTCCTGGAGATCACTTTTGTGTTTAAGCTCACACTTGCAAAAACAATCAGCATGACCGAGAGTTCCAGTAAGGTTGCTGGCGAGTTTGAGGGCTTAAGCGGTTTAAGAACCCCGAGGAAATCTTAAACCTAAACAATATCACAATTCTTAACATACGTGTGTCTAACATACACAATCTTCCTTCACTTCGAATACCTCACTTTAGAGTCGGAATTAAAGCACTGCCTCCACGTAACTTTACACTGTACGCCAATAAGTGCCATGCAGTGTATTAAGCACGAATATACAAGAAATAAACTCCGATTTTAGCTCAACATTCCAGAGCCAGAGCCTGAAGGCAGTTAATCAGAAGTATTATTTACATATTACTGACCTCAGCGAAACAGGCAAAGTGACTGACCACAGGAAAGACGGAGTGAAAACCAGAGAGAAACCGACAGAAAGAATGTTATATAGACAGTGTTATATGACACAACACAGGAACAAATCAATGAGCCAACATTTTATTTTTCCTACATTGTATCTGTACCAAGAATCGACTTGTGGTGGATTAGAAACAGTGCCCTTAATCAGCGAAGTCAAGATACAAAAACGTTTTCAATCCTTTTTAACAGGTAGTGTGGTACAGTGAGCTTTAAGCAGATCCATCACCTGATTTGATGTTTTTTTCTCTGCTGTTAAACTTTTAAAGCTTCCATGCAGAAACAAATCAATGGGTTTGCCAATGCAGAACCTCTTCAACTAAAATTCTAATTATTTTGCATTGTTGAATAATTTATTTTTTGATGCTTTCATAAACCCAGACGTCCCTCTTCCCAGCGACACTCTCCGGATTCCTCAGGTGTAGCTGGACAGTGTCGCTGGGGAGAGGGATAACTGGGTTTCCCTCCTGAACTTGTTGCCTCAACAACCCGACTTCGGATAAGTGGAGGAAAATGAATGGATGGATGGATGGATGGACGGATATAGTACTTTTACTGCTTGTATTATCATGAGCGAGTCTGAGGTAACAATATCATTCATTCTTTTATTCATTTTGCTAAACTTAATAATCATAGGGTCATTGGGAGGCTGAAGCCTATCACAGCCGACTCTGGGCAAAGGCAGAAATGTCAGTCCATCGCAGGAGCAATACATACAAAACAATTCCCACTCACATTCATACCGAGGGACAATCTGTAACAGCCAATTAGCCTAATGTGCATGTTTTTGGACTGTAGTCGGTATACCTAGAGGAAACCCATAAAAGCTTGGGTAGAGCATGCAAAGCCCACACTCTTTTTGCTGTGAGGCAGACTTTCTAACCACTACACCACTGTACCGCCTGGAAAGGAATATCCCAATATAAATAACAGCTTACATTCTCAGAGGAAAACAAAGCAGGCTGTAAATATTTGTTTCCTACTAAGCCATAGGCAATAACGCCATCTCAGCCAATATAGTGCTTTTAGGGCACAGACCAGCACACCCTCGTTTTTGGTCTCAATTGAATTACAAATTGTTTGTCTTGATTTATTGATTTCTCTTCTCTTCTTGTCTATATTATTAATTAATATATAAGTTCCACTCCAATTATATGACTTGAACTCAGTCAATAAAGATTCATATTAGAAATAATTTTTAACCTTTTCCATTTCATTTTCCAAAACAATTTTATCTTTCATTAGGGTCTCGAGAGGAAGAGCAAGGGAAGATCATGCAAACTCCACACAGAAACGTCCTTGCCAGGCAGGGGGCTTGAACCCAGGACCTTCTTGCTGTGAGACAGAGGTGCTAAGTGCACTACGCCAACATGCCACCCTTTCTTGGAGTTAAAAATAAAATTTACAGAAGCTGTTTGCAGGATACAAATAAACCTCATGTTCATGAATACTGAATCCAGCTTGATAAATGAGCGCTATTGTCTCAAGTACAAAGGAAAATCCAGGACGTTTGGTTTCCATAAAAAATACAGCACATTCAGATTAAAAGGTCAGCTGAAGCTCCTTCGTTGTTGCTGTTGTTAGCATTTACTGTTAACCCTAGCGCTGCAGTGGTGATCATGTCTTTACCCACAACCTCCTGAGAATTTGTACTTTTACGGCTACTATAAAATGAAGCTAACCAGACAAATGTACGCAACCATTACACAGTCAGTTCTAGATTTGGATTAGTTAAGGACTGAATGGTAAGTGATGAGAAAATAGAGAGGAAGACACCATGAGACAGCAAGGAAAAGTGAGTGTTCACAGTCATTTCAGTGCATTCCTACTGACCCTTTGAAACATGTGCAAGCAGTTCTGCCCATTTAAATCCAATTACGATCTGGACCGGTTGTCATGGGAACCACCTGTGATAAACACTCCGGTGTGTAATGGCTCCAAACTATTTCCCAAATTATAGGCGCCCTCAATCAACATGCTGCATTAGGCCTTGTCTCCGGTAGCTGCCGTGATGGGGGTGGGTAGAGGACACAATCTTCAGAGGACACACTTGCTCTTTCTATCAGTCCCACAGGCTAGAATGGCTTCAATTCACTCATTGTGAAAAGCTCTCAAAACAATCTCTGGCAGCCACATGCGGCAAACACCTCCATAAACACATCCTCGATAAATACTGGTAGCATTTCGTCTATTCAGTCTGCACACAAAACAGGATTTGTCCCTTAACATATTCTCATATGGCGCATCCATATTTTTGCTCTATATGCAATGACTTCCTGTGCAGCCTCAGGCTAGGGTTCCACTCTAAACTTCTACTCTTGCAGGTAATCCTTTAATGGAACATTAAAGACATTCGTGTGCTTGTAATTTACTCCCAGAGATGCAGTTTGAGATGCTGTTTCTCTTTTTTCTCTACAACTTTCCTCTCAACCTTAACATTTTCATAACACAGCTAATCCACTGCAAAAATGTCCATTCAAGGTTTCTACACAGGGGATTTACAGGAACAAAGATGGAACTCCCCTCTTGACTGATTTTACCTGACAGTCTATAACAGGGGTGCCCAGTCCTGTGCCTGGTGGATATAATTAGGGTTGGAGTGAACATCTTCAGGAACGTAGATCACCAGGAACATCAATGGGCACCGCTGTTCTATAAACATCACAGAGTATAATGCTTAAATATTTATATATACTGTACTTTTTTAACCATAGAAATGTCAGTCAACAAACCTGACTTTCTAAATACATGCCATAAGAAACTTAGAGCAACATCAATTCTTCAATGGAAATCACTGGACCGATTTACCAACTGCCCTTAAATGATATTTACCAAACAGCATGCGTACATGGAAATCCTCTGGCGAGTCAAAGTCTGTGTGTAATGATCCTAGAGCGTTCTTAAAAAAAAACTCGGATGAAATGTAATTCATCTAAATGTGCTTAACTGGATTGCTCAACAAGGGTATTCAATTTCTGGGCAAGGAAAACTTTTATTGAAAAAAAAAAGTTTACATTGTAGTAAGCGGTTTCATCATGGTTAGCGTGTCCATCTCACAAAAAGAAGACCCTTGGTTTGAGTCCCGGGCTTGGGCGTTTATGTGTAGTTTCTATGATCTCCCTGTGTTTGCATGGGTTTCCTCTGGGTAACCTGGTTTCCTCCCACAGTTCAAAAAGACATGCATATTAGGCTAACTGGGTGTCACAACTTGCCCCTCAGTGTAGGTGTGAGTGTGAAAGGTTGTGTGTTTTGCCCTGTGGTGGTTTGGCGAGCTGTTCAGGGTGTTCCCTGCCTTCACCCAGTGTCCCAAATAGGAATAAGCGGTTCAGCAAATGAGTGAGTGAGAGTGAGTGAGTGAGTAAACAGAGAAGGTTCGGAAATAACATCAAGTATCAATATCGAGCCAAAAAATATGAATTTTGTAACAAATATCAGTTGATATGTCAGAAAATTGCTTGTAATACAAGAAGTGTGTCATGTGATAACAACAACACCAGAGTTATTCAGTAAAGTAATTGATTGTGAGTTGATCTCATTTCAGCTGTGTGGAAAGACTGTGTGGTAATGGACCCATTTTGTTTTGATTTTGTTTTTGGAACTGAAAACATTTACATATAAAGAGACTTGATTGTATTTTTGTTAGGATTGATTTTATTATATCTACATGTTATGAGATTTGTTTAAATTTAGATTTGAAAGAGTTTAACTGAATAAATCTGTGTTTTTGCATGAGCATGTTTTTAGCTGGATGGCATGGTGGTGCAGGGGTCAGCACTGTCACCTCCCAGCATGTTGGTTCATTGTTTAAAATGTTTTGTTAGTTATGTTAGATTGATGACCTGGGCAATGCAGTATAGCAGGTTTTTACAAAAAATGATTTTACCCTTACTGGGTTTAAAAGTACATAATATCAGATATAGGCCTTTGGCAACCTTGGGTTTCCTGAAAAACAATGAAATTATTATAATTATCATTAGTAGTATTATTATTATCATCATTATCATTCATCACTCACACATTTGTCGAACTGCTTAATTCTATTAGGGTCGCGTATTATTATTAGTAGTAGTATTATTATTGTTATTATTATTATAATTATTGAATAAATGGAACTTGAGTTTTCAATATTGGCATTTAAGAAAAAATAGACCACGGGGTTCCAGATGCTCCTGCCAAAGGGACCATTTTATAATATGCCAATATAGAACACGCATAGCAAGTGCGAAAGCCTCGGCTTCAGCGCGCCTCAAGTTAATGTCCAGAAACCAAATATACAGTTATGCCTCCGTGACTTTGAAAAGTAGGTCAAGGTCACTCAAACACAACCTCAGCTTAGCACTCATAGTAGTGAACAATGTCCAAAAACCAAAGTCCAACAGAGACACAAATGGTCTGACAGAACGGATGGACGGAACGCATTCCTATAGCTCCCAAACCACTCTGTGGGCAGGAGCTAAAAGCATGACATCATACTTTCTCTGATAGGACAAAATACATTCATAATATTAATATTTGTTGATATAATTTCTCATTCTAACAATGGAAGAAAACAAAAAGAACTGAAATAAAAAGATTACTTGGACTTAAAAATATATTTGGAACAAAGCAACACAAACTAACTCAAGGGCACCTGGGAAATTTTTTTTTGTATTAATGTATTAGGATGAATTTCTTGCTTTGTGCAGCCCTGACTGTTGTCTCTCACTGGATACACTGAGAAGAAATATAGGCTTGAGCATCTGCTTAACTAATCACAAAAGCACCAAGGCATGTGGGGGTCATTTGTAATAGTCTGCCGTTGTTTAACCAATTCTAATCAGTAGTTTAGCCTGCACAGTCCCTCCTCACACTTGTCTTTTCTTTCTCTCGTTCTCTTCCTCTGTATGAGAGGTCTGCACAGTGAGAAAGGACCTCACATGAGTACTGAGAGCCATGGACCGTCAGCTCTTCACTGGTTGTAAGCTTACAAACTGAGGTCCAGCTGTGTGAGCAGTGCAGCCTTTAGAACACTGGGTGGCTCTGTGGGCCCCACACCATGCTTCGGATTCACAAACATACACACACTCGCATAAATATGCTATTCAGGCATGCAGGCATATCAAAAGAAGAATCCGCTCAGCCGAAACTCTTGTGTACGTCAAGATCAAGAAGAACTACAGTCTCTGAGATGTCCAAACAGTTCAAAGAATGGATAAGAGTTAAGCTTAACGGCAGAACAAAATCTGAGCCAGGAACAAAAGTCTAACAATGGAAAAATACCTTTCCCTCTTTCTCTCTTGAACTTCAATAAAAGCAGATTCGTTGTGCCTAAGACTGTGGATCAAGAAACAATGTTGGATAAGATCACACTTTTTTCCAACACCTGAGGAGAGGTTACACATACACCAAAAAATTCAAATTTTGAAGGACTGGTCCAAGGCCAAGCTCATCCACTTTTGGTAGGACGAGCACGTCTGTCTCACAGGAAGAAGGTTCGATTCCCAGGCTCGGGTGTTTCTGTGTGGAGTTTGCATGTTCACCCCATGTTTGCGCGGGTTTCCTCCAGGTACTCTGGTTTCTTCCCACAGGGAAAAGACATGCACATTAGGCTAACTGGCTGTACCAAATTGCCCCTAGGTGTGGATGCGAGCGTTATTGGTTGTGTGTGTTGCCTAGCAATGGTCTGGTGAGCTGTTCAGGGTGTACCCCACCTTCGCAACCAATCTGCTACCTAAACGTCCTGTACCTCCATGATTTTCCTTTATTTGGAAAACCAAAATAGTTTCCAAGTTTCTTTTTTATTGCACATTATATACATATAAACACACAATAAAATATATGGCAACATTTTAATGCAGTTTGTCCTCACTACAGGGAGGTGTTACAGGATGGAATCTTGGCTTATGTGTCACTCCTTATGCCTCCAAACTATAACTGTGTATGGTCACAGGTTCTGACTAGATGAAAAAAGTGTCTGTTCCGTGCCAGAAAATCAACCTTTGCACAGCATAAACAGCTTCATTTATCCGTACCTCCTGTCAGCAGACAGACAGAAAAATGCCCACGTGAGCAGAATCTCAGGAACATGTTTAGTTTAGTCTCGGTTTCCTGAAATCTGACAGGGTTAAGTAGCTGCCAGTGATGATGTGAAAGTCAGGGTGAACAGGGACTAACAAATTGATAGGTCTCCCACTGAAGCATAAGTAAAAAAAAAAAAAAAATACATACACGTATTTTTGGTCTGGCAACAGTGGAACGCTTTCCACTGTCTAGCTCAGCCTCGCACAAGTCTTATCAGCTCCCCTGCTGCTCCCAAACAAGCTGGCTGATTACTGAGAAAACCCGCTCTATTAAAGAATAAAACCAATTCAGCTTTTTTGCTTGAGCTCCTTGGATACAGCCGGCTTTTCCTCAGTGCTTTCAAAGTCTTTGGAGCTTATATTTATCTAAATATGACTTTGGAGTAAATCACTAAGCTGTCTGGCCTTTAAAAACCGAGCCCTATTTTGGACGACGTTTGGCTGGATTCTGGGAGGCTTAGTTTCTCTGAAAACAATCCGTGGGCCGCTGAGCCACAGCTCCACGGTTTATAAGCTTGAGACGCGCTGCACTATTAGGCAGCTATTGTGGCCACCAAAACACACTACTTTACACGGCAATATACAATTACTGTAATTATCATGTAAATACTAGTGCTGCTAGTGCATCTCGTTCATGCTCTAAAGATATATTAGTGTATAAAGTGGTAATTACATTGGGAATGGAGTAAAACATCAGTTGTAATGATGCGTTCTAGAAAGTGCTGATGAGAGATTTCTAGTGTTAGCTAGGTGCTGGAGTCACACCGACAATATACAACACAGGCTGGAATCAAATCATTTAGGTTTTTGTAAGTCTTAGAAAGCCGAGCCCTGCTTCCCATCTGGAGTCCAAACGTTCCGAGCCAGGAGAGGCGCAAACCAGCCGAGAGAAAGGCTCCACCCCACATGTGGGAGGCTGATTTGTTTCTAATAAATAAGCGCTGTGAAAAGCAAACAAACTCACCAAGGTGGGGGCTGACATGAGGGGAAGACAGAATTGCTTGCGATAAAAAAACAAAAAGCCGCCAAAGATTCTCAGAAGCAAAAGCATACGCGAGCCAGAAGGAAGCTGGCTTGAGCCCAGATCTTTATGGCCGTGCAGGCGTCAGGCAAACTTCAGGCCTGATCAATCAAAAACAGCCATGAGAGGCGATCATTATGCCTTGACAGGCTAACTGCTCACCTCTGCCAGAATAATTGAGTCCAGAAAATTAAAGAGAAAGCGAGAGTTTGGAATTGGCCGAAGGAGGATTCACTCTGCGCTACGCACCCATTTCCCCCTAAATCACAACAATCGCACGCAACCTGAGCCCAGCGTAATGGCAGGGGTGGAGCTCTGCAGCTCTTTCTGACTGAAATACCCCACGCTCGAACCTAACCTGCACATGGGGCCTGACTCCACACAGGAAGAGAAGTTAATATGGAGGCTTGCTCTGCTCCACCATTAATAAATAGAAGCAGGCATGCTCATGGCTCAGCTCTCATTCTTCATTTGCTTCCCATTATCCATCGGTATGGAGGTATGAGAGAGCAGGGGCAGGAGGAGGAATCTCTGGAAGCTGAACCAAACCAACTCCATGCGCTGCATGTGTGTGCGTGTCGGAGTTTGTGAGTATGTGTGCGTGTGTAAAAAGCAAATATCTTGGCCTGCACTGTGCAGCGTCTATAACTGCAACCACACGCTTTCCTTCCAGGCACACACAGAGTAGCACTACACACACACTGACCGCAAATGGACTGTGCCAGCTGTTGTGACCCTATGACGGCCACTGTTTCTCCGCTGCTGCCTCCCACTGTCCTAGGCTGGCTCACAACATCTGGATCTGCCACAATTGGGTGTCTCTCACCCACCCAGACCTCCACAGTTCCACTTCCTCTCTCCTCAGGCTTTGTCTTTGAGGCAGAACATTCTTGCTACCTTTCCCTGACCCCTTCTAGCATAAGTCAGAGTTGGCTGCTTGCTTTTTTCGAGCCCTGTCATGAGTTGAACATGCTCATTCGTGTCGCTACATCCAGCTGGCAGTACCTGAGGGTTTTTAATCGGAAGGCTGTAGGTAGGTCCATTCATTTCACAATTCCACAGAGCCTAATCAACTGTGACAAGTCAAAGTTATGTGCCTTACAGAAGCCATCCCCAACCATACACAAGCCTTGTTACCAAAAGTGTACTGCGGGTTGCCAAAGTAAAGAAGAAAAAAAGCATCAAACGATATAATTTAAATAACGGCAAGGGGATAAGAAATAAGGGGATTTAGTGTATATGCCTGGCATTCCTTCATCATTTCCACTCCTTCACAACAGCCTGCAGACCAAGAGAACACTATTAAGTTGTGATAAATAAGAACATCACTGCCAATAATACTTTATGAAACCGCTGGCATCTGAAAGGAAATGAAACCATCATTCCTGCTGATAGTTTCTCTAAAGGCTCAGCTATCCACTGAAGAAATGTTAAAGGCTGCTCAGTGAGCCGTGGCTGACATAAAGGGAAATTTCATGTCTGTAAACCGAGTCCTGATCGTTATAATCATCCATGTATCAAACAGCATGGCAAATCAAGTACACTGGAGTGCTAACACGTCAGCCAAATCTGCCCAGGAGCAGGGGAAACATGCAACGGCCAACGTGACCTCTGAAACAAAGTGCTACTCAAAGAGGGTTCTCAAGAACATAAAAAAATTTAAGTCTCCGTTAATACAGAGCACCCCAAAATCAACACTTATAAAGCCCCTGCTCCGAATCAATCTAACCTGAGCAATTTCTCTACAATGAGGATCGTAAATTTGTAAATAATGACTTCCTTGGCAGCTATACCTTAGAAATAGTGTTGCCTGTCTCCCTTGCGCAAAGCTGGAGCAGGAAAATGAAATACAGCAACAGGAATCTGGTCCCTCCAAGTAAAACATTCCCCTGTAACACACCTTTACCACACTGAGAGTAACATAGAGTGGAGTCGTGTCGCCTTACGCCTGCCCGGGCCCTCAGCCTGTATAAAACAGCCACATCTGGAGTAGGAAAACCACAGCAAATAACAAAACCCTGTTCTGATGACGTCCTCTTTAAACAGTATTTTGGTGAAAGCCAAATATTTGACTGAGCTCTGTCCCAGGACAATGATCAAAATTAAGACAGCAGGGAAGTTTGACCACTGTTTTGATTCGTCTTTTTTTTCCCGAGCTGGAATATCAAAGACGGATAGACTTACAGGCGGCCCAGCTTGGGTGTGGACTGGAATAGCAGCTCCGGCAGAACCTGCAGCCGATTCCGGTTCAGACGCCTGTGAGGGGAGAGAGAGAGGGAGAAGGAGTGAGATAGAGGACAAGAAAAGGACGAGAGTCAGCATGGGCAAAACAAATGAGAAGTGTAATACAAGACCAACATTAAAGGCACTGAGGAGCATTGTGGGAACAACCTTTCAGGGGGGTTGATTTTATGGAATGAATGATGGAGCATGAGCGTGCTTAAGATGGAAGAGGAGCGTAAGAGGCACAGACAGCGCTCAGAACTGTTTAACGTAGCACATTGACAGAGAGCGGATACACACAAACATCCGCCCTGGCACAGAAAACAGATCAATGGGAAGACAGGGCAAATGTAAACGGCGCACAAACAGACCAATCAATCTTCGTGATTAGAGCAATCAGCCAGGTCAACCTTGCCACTGAGCCCAGGACCAAGAAAACTGGCCCATGGCAGCATCATGGGGTCAAGGATCACAGCTGCACTGAGGCCGCTGGGAGATGGGATGTGTTCTGCAGAAGATGGCCCAGGTTATCTCCTACAGCAAGCCGTAAAAAGCCTCACATGAGCCTTCACAGACTAGGGCTTTCATCAAACAACCCTACAGAGGGTTTTAATCAGAGGATGAGGGGATAATAGTCACCCCAGAGGTCATAGGAAAATGAAGAAAGCATGCGTTGGAGGAACGGTTTTGGCATCTGTACATTATTTTACTCCAGCTTCATGAAAAAAGGACTCTCGGAGTCGTATCAGCTTTCGGCACAGTCCCTTAAGTCTTAACCCCCATGTCCCTGAGTTAATCCTGACTAAGAGAGAGATACCGTTGTGGTTTTAGAGCCTTTTAAGGGTACAAGACAAATTTGAGTCTGTGAAGCAGGCTTTGATGCCAAATAAGTTTTGCCCAGCACTGACTTTTGATTCTTGCCAAACTGTACTTTTGGCTCATAAATCTAGACCTGCAAAGAACATGCAATCAGAAACTGCCTAACCTTCAAAATGACGTCGCTTGGTTTAGGCTATCCAAGACTGCCTCATGGGTTTCTTCTGAGAAAACAAATGAACCATGGCATTCCAGTGCTTTACCAGCATCTTATTATGTTATCATGTGAATAAAGGCAGCTTCAAATACAATTACTGGGGCTCATTTATCAAACTGAATATAAACCATTTTATACATAAATCATTTGCCGGGGCTTTTACACAAAATGTGGTTTCCATGAAAATTCCATGAAAGTTTGCAATCCCTGGTTCTACAGTACCAGAGCTCCTGAATTTGTGCAAATTTATATATAAGGAGACTCAGTAATGTGAACCACAACTGATTAAAGTCTAAAATTGTATAACTGGCAATTTTACTGTAATTTTTCTGTCATATTCCACAGTCAAGTCTACCAAGTTATTTATTTCAGCAGTATTCACAAAATAAGTGTTTCCAAACTTTTGTTATCCTGGTGGTCATTTGTTAATTCTGTTCTTACTTAAATATACTATAAGGTTAATAAATGTGAACCTCCATTGTAAGACCAATTGAAAGTAACAATTTGGGATATATAGAAATGCACATGGGCAGTACAGTGGTGTTGTGGTTAGCTCGTCCACCTCACCACAACAAGGTCTTGGATACCAGCTCGGGCATTTCTGTGTGGAGTTTGCGTGTTCTTCGCATGCTAGCATGGGTTTCCTCTGGGTGCTCCAATTTTTTTCCCTGCAGTCCAAAGACATATACCGCCTAATTGAAGACTATTGCCTAATTGGCTGTTTCAAATTGTCCCTAGGTGTGATTGTGAATGGCTGTGTGCATGTTGGCCACGCAATGGTCTGACAAGCTGCTCAGGACGTACCCCTCGTTCGTCCAGTGTCGACTGCAATAGGTGCCAGCCTGCCCGCGACACTTATAGAATTAGATGATTCGGGGAATGAGTTAGTAATAAGTGAAGAATATACACTCTGAGCAAGCCTAATATAACAGTTGGAAGCCCCAGAAGAAAACAGTTTCTCTACATTATCTGTCCACCTAATATCCACATACACTTCCTTCAGCCCCTCTGTGAGCTGCCACCTTGATGTGGTGGAGGGGTTTGAGTACCCTGGTAAACCTAGGTGCCATGCAGTCATAGGTCATTTAGCCCCTTGTAGGGTCTCACAAGGCAAAGTGTTTCTGAATGAAGGGTCATATCCACCTCGTCTTCTTAAATGAGTGCCAGTGTTCCATTGGAAGACGTGTACGGCTAAGCTGGTTATGGACACAATGTTGGGTAACTGTTTCATTGTTCAGATCAGATCAGAGAGGAAATGCAAAGCTTTAAAAAGAAAAGGTGGAATTCCTAACGTGTGTGACAGGCGGAGGAATGCGCGGCATAAAACCCAGGCAAACACATGAGCTGGGAAGCAGATGAGCACTAAGTGTTTTCAGTGTTGATCAACAAACTCGCACATGTCTGCTTGAAGCAATGAAGTCTGATGCTCCTCCAATCTGCACCACACTGGTGATGAGCAATGGCTTTGCTCAAATTCTGGCAGAACCATTCACAACTTCACAGGCCTAAGAAAAACCTCAAACAATTCACATACAAACTCCAAGTCAGTCCGCAGACAGCTGTGTAGCTTCCCCTGACCTTGTCCTTTTGTAGAAATGGCTTGACTGTTTGGTTTGACCTGGTGGTCAACTTCTCTCAGAGGTGTTAAGATTCTCACCAGGGGAGAGCAAATGGAAGTCTGTCTCATGGCAGGGAGCAAATGAGGATGCTGTCCTTTTTTCGCGTTCTTCTTTGTTATTCTGTGATTGTTCTTCCAAGTTATTAAAGTCACCTTAAAAGTTCAAGGCTGGAGAAATATCTAAGGTGTTTTTTTAGATCAAGACAGATAAGGTCCTTTAGGAATCCTTTAAAGGAAAATTGAACTCTTGCTTACACAAACAGAAATACATTTTGTGTCAGGTTCGAATGTTTTGTCTGTACAGTAATGTGTTTGTGTCATGTGACACTTATACTTACAGCCTCTCTAGCTGTTTGAGGTCCTGGAACGCTCCTCTTTCAATCACACTGATTTGATTGTTCTCCAAATGCCTGTGGAGCAAAAACAGCTTCATTATCCAATCCAATCTGCAGCTACAACACAATAAGGACCCGCTTTAAAAAGACTATTGGAATTAAAAAGAGCCTCACTCAGCAAGACTTTGTCACACTAGTCAATGACAATGTAATCTAGATAGTAGATGGTCAAATGTGGCAGTAACGTGCTCGTGATGTCAGACATGCCTGTGAGGTCCTGGCATGAAGGTTCAGTTTGCCCCTCCACTCTGAACACCATGTCATGTTAGTGGGCCCCTAAAGTTTTCCAGATGCATTACAAAGGCACTCCATCTCTATGGCCAATTCTTG
>JBCNYG010000022.1:41623544-41636440 GCA_039654305.1 Porochilus rendahli | reverse complement strand
GGGTGTATACACACACACACACACACACACACACACACACACACACACACACACACACACACACACACACACACACATGAACAGCCAGTTAGCCTAATGTGCATGTCTTTGGACTGTGGGAAGACACCAGAGTACCCGGTGTAAACCCACGCAAGCACAGGGAGAACATGCAAACTCCACACAGAAATGCCTTCGCCGAGCCTGGGACTCAGGCCCAGAATTTTTTTGCTGTGAGGCGGATATGCTAACCACTATACCACTATGACGCACAGTATAAACTTTTCTATAGATTTTTATTTTCTGACTTGTAAATTATCAAGTCAGTACAAAAACATTTTAAAAACAGCATATTACATAAGAGACCACTTTTCAGACAAAAATATGATGAGGGCTGCAGGGATTTGCATGCAAATAAAGAAGCAAGGGTGACCGTCAAAATCTCCAGGAGAACTGTGGCTGGTTCTGTAAGATGCTGAGTAAAACTTACAGCACACTACAGTTTAAAGCTGCACAAACTGAGACCTCTATATTTTTAAAGCAAAGCGTCATCACACTAAATGTTAACTTTGTTTCATTTATTACTGTTTACTGTGATTAATAAATTTATGATTTAATTTCATTATTTGTATCAATTCATTAATTATCCATAAGAGTGTGAATTGCTGTCTGTCTATCTGTGTTAACCATGCAATAGATAAGTGACCTTTTCAAGCTGTAACCCACTCTCTCACCCAAAGTCAGCTGGGATTGGCTCCAGCTCACACATAATTACATAGTAGGAGAAACAGCATGGACAAACAGATGCCTTCACCTGAAATCAGCTAGGGTTGGCTACAGCTTCCCCCTCAACTCTGATAGATAATCAGGATAGATAATGAGTGGATGGATGGATGAAAGGAGGAAATGGATGGAAGGATTATTTGCAACAAGTGAAATAAATAAATGATAAGTAAATAAATAAAAAGTAGAATAGTATACTATATACATGGATTCCAGCTTCCTGGTATTTGATTTGATTTGATTTTTTAATATAATGAAAGCATGCACTTGAGCTGGCCACAGGTAGGGGCAGAGTGTAGAATTTATTTTAGAACAAATCCATTACAATGTTGACTAAACACTTGCTTCCATAGACGCAATAAGGCATGAGGAAAATTTGCCCTTTTGTCAGGGATGTCCAATCTTATTCATAAAGGGCCAGTGTGGACGCAGGTTTTCACTTCAACCGAGCAGTAGCCACAACTTCCACCTATTTCAATCAGTGATTTAAAAGAAACAAGAAGTAGATTGCAATCTTTTATTTTATTTTAATTATTTCCATTTTTCCCATCTTTTTGTCAGCTACTTGAGTACAATTTTCAATGGCAAGGTGGACTCACCAAGATGAAAACAGTGGTTCACACAGGTGGAAGGTGTGGCTACTACTTGCATGAAGTGAAAACCTGCATTCACAACAGCCATTTACGGATAAGTTTGGACATCCCTGCCTCATGTACAAAACTGTTAAAATGGTCAGTTTTACAAATTTATAGTTCAGCAGAAACAAAAATATAGAGTATTCATTCATTCATTGATTCATTTACCAAACCACTTACTCCTGTTAGGGTCATGGGGAGGCTGCAGCCTATCTCAGCTGACTCTGGACAAAAAGTGGGGATGCACGCTGCTCGACAGTCCATCACAGGGCCTAAATATGCCTAGGGACAATATGGAATAAGCAATAAGCATAATGTGCATGTCTTTGGACAGTTGGAAGTAAGTAGTACCCAGAGGAAACCCACATGAACACAGGAAGAACATGCAAACTACCCACCCTGAGACTCAAATGCTGCCCATATATTAAGCAGAATAATAAATAATAAATTAAATCACTGAGCCATAACTGTCTTTATTTTCAGATATTTAAAAATGTTAAAACCATCTGTTTATTTTCTATTGTAAATGCAAAAACAATTTCCCATATTTCAATACGCTCTCAGCCTTTCTGACGCCACTACAGTTATGAAAAAATGTAAACAGTCTCAAACATTAGGGATCATGGTCCGGTTTCATTATTTGTGCCTGAACACAAAACTGCAAGAACAGATTTTTCACACAGATTCTTTTCCTGCTACACTGATCATCATATCAATGATATATCCACTGTATAAGGGATGGAGTTGTGCGGTATGGAGTGATGAGTTACGGCAGAGACTCGACTCTATGACATGACAGGTGTAATGCCAGCAGGATTAGCTTGAAGGTTGATGATTTGTTACCTCTGTTTCACCACAGCTGGACAGATTAAAGGACTAAAGTGATCCTGCAATGGTGTGTTAGGCAGTCATGAGGTGATGGCTAATTCCAAATGTAATCAAAATGTGAAACTAGTCGATCGTTTTAATAAATACACACAAAAAAAAACACAAACTCAGACTTTCATTATTAAAATACATTTTATGCTCCACTGAATATCACATATCTATATGAGGTATTCAACAATCAACTATAACATTAAAAACATTGAGAACACGGACAGGTGAACTGAATGACATTGATTATGTACATAGTTAAGAACTTGAATGTATTGGGCAGAAAGTAACCAATCAATCAAATCAGTTCTTAAAACTGATGGCTAAAAGCTGGGAAAATGACCAAGCGTAAGCATCTGAGTGACTTTAACAAGGGCCATGTTGTGATGCTAATTGACTGGGTCTATTCATTTCCAAAATGGCAGGTCTTGTGGGGTGTTCCTGGTTTGCAGTGGTGAGTACCTCCCAAAGGTGTTCCAAGAAAGGGCAACCACTAATCTGTGCATTTTAAATTTAATTTAAGTATGTGCTTGTCTAGCCACAGACCAGTCAGGTGGTTTTAATGTTATGGCTGATTAGGATATACTGTGCTATGAAGATCTCACATTGCCCAGCGTAAACTCTGGTACACTGATTCATAATTCATGATTCATGAAATGTACACACACAAAAGTTGGAATCTATGGTTAATGTCTCTCAACAAAGTGAGGATATCGGCTACATGTTTATATACATTACATATTTCATGTTCCATAAATGTGATGGCAGATGTTTTATTTTCTTCAGTCAGACCTCAGGATTTCCCAGAAGGCTGTGTACTTCAAGGTGATATGGTGAAATCAGATTAAAAAGTATGTTTGGAAAGTGGAGAAGAGTGGATGGAGTGGAAGTAGATAGCGTCATTAAATCCCAGCTTGTCCAAGCTCTGTGCTTTAATACAGCCATCCAGAGGAAGAGACTTGTTTAACAGACTCAACAGTAGATTCAAACAGCGGCCATCTGCCAGACTAATTCGCTTACATTATTTCTTTTAAGAGCAAATAGAAACACACGTTTTGCCCTTATGGACTTCTCTCTTCTTCAATTCTCTCTCTCTTTCTCTCTCTCTCTCTCTTACTTTTTCTCTCTCTTTCTCTCTCTCTCTCCATCTGCTATTTCTTTGAAAAATCCAAAGCTCAATTCCCCGCAGTAACTTGGTTTCTTAACTACTGCCTCACTGGTAGGTGAGACTAAGCCGTGAACCATGTGCTTCACACTTCCTCTAACCCACACACACATGGCCACAACCCTATAAATCCGGTGTGGGTGTCAATAAGGTCTGACGTGCTGGCTTTACTGAGTGCTTTATTCTTTTCACTTGTTCACATCAGGAGCGAGGAATGTTCCACCTGTGCTGGAGTGTGGAGAATGAGCATGCAACGGGAAGAGCACTGCGCTACATGTGCTGATCCTAGAGCTCCATTACCCAGATCTGACCTCATCACCACAATGCCACAGTCCTAGCATGATCATTTGAATACGGCACCAACGTGATTCTGCCTTCAGCAAAGATGATTTTGGCTGCCAAGGACAAACAAACAAGCCGTACACAGTCAGAATATCCGGCTTTAGAGAGACACAACATGACTGCTATCTTAAAGGCTTTCAGGGTAAGAAATCTTCACCACAGCATTATTACGCAGCGTACAGAGCTTAATAAACAGAAGTAACAAAAACAGAGAGTACTTTGTTTTTATAGTTATTTTAACCCACTTTTAGTAACTGATATGAACATCTTAATAGTATTTGTCCATTTAAAACGTCACTGTTAAACTGAGTATTATATCAGGTATGCTTCGCACTACAGGAGGTAAATGGGCAGTGTGCGGGGAAACTTGGCATGGTCAGGGTGGATCGGGGCCCGGGGCAATAGAAGGAGCACCATGGCCAAAGACCTGTCTGAGAAAACAGGCCATTAGCATACCATTTAGACATGAGAGGCCCTTTTAATGGAGTACTTAAACATAAAGAGAAGTTCAAACTTTCCAGCAATTACGTCAGTCTCTCGGCCTATCTCTTTGCCGCAACAGTGAGTGGGAGAGCTGTCTCATATGGATTTTCTCTCAGCCCATATATTCGCTTTTTTTTTGTCATTTTCTGTGTGTCAAGGATTGTCGTTCTGCAGCTTGGTAACTGAGAACAGAAACAGATTTCTCATTTCCCTGGGTGGAAAATGATTTTCTCCCTTTGTGCTCAAGCACAAGTGGGAAAATAAGCCCTCAAGCATAAAATGCAACTGCGACATTTGTTTTACGGCCCGCAGATTTCAAGCTGATTTTCTCCTTCTATCTAGAGTGAACAGTTGGCCCGTGCACGCTACAGAATCAAGCTTGTTGCCATGGGGCTTCTACAAGTGTTAACCAAATGGAACATGAATGGCAAAATCGCTTGTTTTCTCAGAGTCAGCTTGCATTTTTTTCCCTGCCTGTAAGCTATGGAGAGATAAGTGCAATGCTGCATCCTCCAGTCTGAGCTGCAGGTTGGACACATTCTTTCAGAGCTACCAGATGATGCATGTGTGAAGCATGGCGACCCCAGCCACTGCTGTCACAGAAAACTATTAATTACCAGCACATTATCTAGCTCATAGAGGGAGGAACAGGCATGGGGAAGAGAAGATGGAGGGAGGTTGAGAGTTGTGGTTAAGGAAAAACTCTGGCAAAAACAGCCCCTAGAGTCCTGGACTCACACACTCTAATACCCCTGGGGTTTTTTAGCTAGCGAGAAGCTCTCAGCTCAGCACAGCCAGTCCCTCTCAGTTCAAAAGCAGCCTAAAAATAACTGACAGAACTTTGTGGGTGTACAAAGCAGACTATTTTTGACATATGCTTTACAATTGGTATTGGCGCACAGGCAATTAGAAAATAACACCAGATGTGCCACAGCTCTTAGTTTGATTTCTTTGTCGTTCTACCAGCTCTGATTCCTTTGGCATGAGCCTAACTGGTCCACGTTCAACCTGAGGCAGCTTCTGTAACGGGCTTGACCTCTGATCTTACTCTGAGGTTAAAGCTGGCTCTGTTTGCTTTCCAGCCTTCTGCAAAATCTCTTCCTTTCTTGCTTACTGGCAGGAATAATGATGTTGAGAGCTGTGTTTATCATGACCTGATCTGTGTAACTTCTCTCCTTTACACTTGGCATAAGAGACCCTTTCGCTTTGGCAATGGCATACGTTGTGTAGACCAATAACTGTAGAAACTAATGAGCAAGCACAGCTACAATTCCCACAAAAATAACTCTTTAAATCTTTGTGGAAGATGATTAACTGAGCATATTGATAGGTGGGAAGATTTATATGATGATGGAGTGGTGGATATGATTGCTTGTGAATTTTGTTGGGGTAGGGAGGCGGGTTATCTGGTGCCCTTCCATTCCCCATGTTTCTATCAGGATTAGCCTATAAGCAGTTACATATGTGCAGCTAACCCTGACATTACATTGTAGGACTTTTTTCTCTCTCGGTATGGTCGGATGATTGATGATCCAATTTACTGGAGTATTATCATCCACCTAAATACAAACGGCTGCACAGAGGGGTGGGTTGCTTGCTCCTCTACTTTAAGACCTAGAATTTTATCTTCAGTCCTAGAAACAACAATATTTTTCTGTGCTCAAACCCTAAGCTGTTAGCTCGGTGTGATAAACTCATCATCGTTGCAAGCTTTTGGTGTGCAGGAATGAGACGACTTTTGTGTATTTTCTGCCAGTACACCTTAATATGGACAAACCACATCAACAAAACTGAAGTACCTGACCTCTCACAAAAATGCTCCCAGGTCTAAGGGCTGTTCTTCCCTGAGCGCACTTATGGTTCAGTAATAATCTGTAATTAACATTAACCTCTAAGATCAGGCAGTTGATTGGGGCCAGCACATGCAGACCATCTGCACTGCCCTCCAGCTCATGGCTCAAAGATATTTACATTCGGATGTCCTACTAGCATTCATCATGGCTCTTTTGGGGGATGACTGTCAGAGATTTGCAATCTAGTTTGCTTTGCTAACGCAGACTAGCCAGAAGCAGCTATTAGCAATTGGCCATTTGAGAGCCATTCGTAGCTATCAGCCTGGCCTATAGACAGCACAGGCTGCAGTTGACAGGGCTGACCTCGTTCTGGCCACCATCCATCTGTGCACAGAGCTGTGATTGCCTCCCTGTTTCTTTTTTCACCTCTGAAAGTCTGGCTGACCACATTTTTTTAAATTAATTTTCAAATCTGTGCTAAGTCTGTCACTTCTGCGCTTGGCTGGCCTCACCATTCCTCCCTCTGCTGGCTCTTTTGTCAGCAAAGCAAAAGAAAGCCAACTGCAACACAAGTGGACCCTCAGAGGGTTTCACAGATTTAAATCAAAGAAACTTCTGGGGAGGGGGATCTCAGCTAGAGATTGAAAACAGCAAAGTTCAAAATCTCCAGCAAGGCATTTTAATTAACCCGACCTGACAGAGTGATTTTTGTCTGTGAGAGAATGGCAGCTGGGCAAAAAGGGTAGGGGTCTCTTTGGAAGTAGAGAGAGACTGGTGGAGAAAGTCTCCCAGCTCGAGCAGGGTGAAATCACATGGAGACTCAACAAGGCTGAACAATGACCTCCTTTTCTCGCGTGGACTTTTGTCAACATGAGAAAATTAGAAATGGTGGGCATTATGAAGAGGACCCTAGAAGGTGAAGGTCGAATGCCAAAAGCTCACACATTGATGAGAGAGTTTAGCAGCTGTGGTGCTGTTTACTTTGAATAAGCTGGAAATGCCCTGAGTGGCCTCGGCCCAAGGAAAACAATGTTCTGTGCTGACTGGCAGTGGGAACTCTATCCTTCTGCAAGCAAGCCAGTCGTGGTCTGACATGGGCACCGAGGCCTTTGCTAAATCAGTCCTTATTATGTTTACAGCGGCTTCACTGTACAAAAAGGAGGGAAATGGAGGACAGGAAAGGGCTGAGCTGAGCAAACGCTACCCTGTGTGGTGAATCAAATGAATAGGGAAGCACTCCAGTCCATAAAACCACAATTGTGCTTCACTAGAGCAATAGTCTTGAGGCTGATTGGATTTGATTGGCTGGCCTACTTCGAGGCACTGTGTAGAGATCTCAGCACTTTTGCAACTTTCTTTTGGAAACTCTAATGGTGATTACCACAGAACGTTGCGCTTTAACAATGGTGCTAGTGTTACAGGATGAAATGTGGAAATAGGAATTTGACAGGATTCCATGAGATGTTAAATGTGCCAATTCTCTGTGGGCGCTCAAAATGCGGCCCATAAAAAGAGCCCTACAGGCCTAGATTGGGCTTTATGCTTTTGATTACTGTTAGTGAGATCCACAGGTCTGATTTCATTAATTTTTTCCACCTGCACAAACATAGCTGTCGTAAGGTACAGTACATTCTGCTACTGCAAAAGTTAGATTAGCCATCGTGCCTTTGGCTCCTCCTATCTATATTTATTATGGTCTCATCCTCTGTCCGTCAATCATTGGTCTTTGATCGTGTAATGGTTCAGTGGCTTGTGCTATGAATGAAATGTGTAAATGATGGCTCTGTAGAACACACATGAGGCAGTTTTGAAAGCATTACAGTTGGATTTAAAGTGCATGATTAAACACTACACACGGAGAGCAGTTTTACTGCCAGCGTTTTGTAAGTCTCCCAAGCTCCAAAGCACATTAACAGCATCCAACTTTAGTCAGCTTGAATATATACACTAAAGCATAAATGGACCAGCCATAACATTAACATCACCTGACTGGTCTCATACACAGTAAGTAGCAGTGTGCTGAGTGTTCTGACACCTTTCTATTACAGCCCGCATTAACAGTTTCAGCAGTGCTCTCGTGTGGGATCAGACCAGATGTACTAGCCTTCACTCTTCACATGCATGTAATAAGTCTTGGGCACCACAGACTTTTTTTTCCAAGTTTACTGGTTGTTCTTCACTGAACCACCTTCAGTAGGTACTAACCATTACATACCAGGAACACCCCACAGGTTTTGAGACACCCAGAGCCTTGCACTTTCTCGTTTTTCCTTGATTCCAAGACGCCAACTTCAAGTTCCTCTACAAACGCCACTATAAAAAGATAATCAATGTTATTCACTTCACCGGTCATAATGTTTTTAGTGGTTTGGCTGATGAGTGTATCCTGAACACTCACTGGCCACTTTAATGGGCACACCTGCTCAGTTCTGCAGTAGTCCAATCAGCCAATCAGATGTGACAGCAGTGCAATTTAGTTATTTCTCACATCAAACATCAGAATGAGAAAATTATAGAATATTCGTGTTTACAAGAAAAGAAAAAAATTCTCTCAGGGTGAATTCCTCTTTGATGAAAGAGCTCAGAGAAAAAGCTCAGATATCTGATCTTTCCAACTGTGTTGAGAAAAGCATCACAGACGATATATAATAATTAATATTTATTATATATATATTATATTTTATTTTTTTAAATTCAGGCTTTGTAACATGCCCATTTCTAAACAAGGAGTATTCATTCATGTTTGTGAGGGCTTTGGTAGTGTCACAATTCCACTTCTGATTTTCCGGCAAATTGCGTTTCCCAGAGTGGCCAGTATTCACAGTCGCAGTCAGGGTTGTGTTCTAGTTTTCCAATTTTCAGTATATTCTGCCCTCATATTTCTTTGATCTAATGCTTGTTTTGCTTAGTTGCTTCATGTTGCTTAGCTTGCAACTTGGCATGCAACATTTGTTTGTGTTTTCTGTTGGATTGCCAGTCACCAATAAACTCCTTATCTAGCATATGCATCCTGTCTCCACTCCATTAATAACATAACTTTCGGCTTCTTTTCCTTCCTGTGGAAGTTTCTAATAATCATAGTGCACAATGCATCTAGTTAACTGCTAACATGCAGGGCAATACGCACCAGTCCATATGCGAATAATCATCTGCGCACCAAACAGGCAGACTGTGCATACTGTCTTTGCCATATAATAAAGTCTATTATCACACAGGGGCTGTTTTTTTTTTTTTTTTCTTTTACAAACGGAGACATCGCACACAATTGATGAAGAATATTTCCAGGTAGATAAGAATCTATTTCCAGGTAATGCCAATTTTTTTTTTTTTTAACTTTGGAACAGACTCCCTACTGAAAAAGTTGATGCAGTTCTTGATGCTATCTGAATGCTGGACTGTTTCTGTTCCTACTAAAAACTTGGAGGTGGCATGGTTGTGCAGTGGTTAGCAGTGTTGTCTCACAGCACGAAGGCCCTAGGTTTAAACACTGTGGTCAGCAAGGGCGTTTCAGTGTGGAGTGCGCATGTTCTCCCCATGCTTGCACTGGTTTCCCCAGATGCTCCAATTCCCATCCACAATCCAAAGACATGCACATTATGTCAACTATTTAGACAATATTGCACTAGATGTGAATGTGAATGGTTGTTTGTGGATGTCTTTGCTCTGCAATTTGACTGGTGCCTTGTTCAGGGTGTACCCCAACTCTCACCTGAAGTCAACTGGGATTGGCTCCAGTTTCCCTCTGACCCTAATAGGATAAATGGCATGAATAATGAACAAATGAATAACTAAAAACTTGGGATGAACAAGATAAGTACTTGACTTTTCCTTTCATTACCTTCATCATTTACTTTTTCCAACCATCCTCAATGGTCTTTCTGTCCTTTCTCCCTTCCCTTTGTCACTGAATTAAGCAAAGGATTGGAAAGGGACTGAGGGGGCAGGACAGCACTGAAGCTAATATTACATTGCCACTTGTAACTTTGTCCATTTCCATTTTTCCACCTTTTCTCCACGTATCAACTGAGTGGAAGAGTGACAGTGAGATCAAGTGTACAGCGCATACAAGGTCTAATGCTGTTTGCATTCACAATGTCACAAGGCACATTTCTGAAGCTGAAGGAGAGGTCAGTGCAAAGTGTGCTTTCAATGTAAAACCTGCCAGTCCTGCTCAGGCCCCAGCCAGTCTGATGATGGGGTTACTGTGGGACATGGACCCTCCAGAGAGCCAAAGACCTGCTCTAGCCCCATGCTGCCAGCCTAAGGACCTCAAATAATAGGACCATGTGCAACTCCACTTACAGGCCTTGATAGCTGAAAGACCATATTTCCCACAGCTTTTTCCCACAGCCTTTCAGCAATGATGGAGATTATTCAGTAAATGTGAACTCATCTGGATGCCAATGTGAAGAGTGTACATGTAATATTAGCCAAGACCAGATCCATGTCGAGTCAGCTCAATCTTTCACTGCTAACATGAAGATATTATTGAGGAGTGATTGTTGCATTGCACAGTTTACTGGTTTATAGATTTTTTTACCCAAGTCATCAGTTCACTATCAGGTTCGTACAGATGACTCTTAAGGCATAAAACCGGAGACTGGCAAGATGAAGAATCACTGTAGACTAAGCAAATCATCATGGTTTTGCCTATTTTTATGGCCACGGATTGCTAGACTTGAGAGCAGTCAACATAAACTGAACATAAAGTTTAATGCTTCAACCATAGCCTATCGATAACATCATTATGGGAGCCAGACAGTCTCTGAAATGTGTTTGGGAAATTCTGATACATGAGTCTGTTGACCAACTCTCCATTTTAAATGTTTAACTAGGCAGAAAGTTTATATATGTAGTAGGCAGTGATTGAGTATGTGGCTAGTACTTTGTGTATTTACACAGTGCACACTTCCACCTCCAGTGCAGTGACCGGCAACAGCAATTAGCTTTTCGTGCTTATCAGGGAAGGTACGATACAGGCCACAATAGTAGCACCACACCTGGGACAAAGTTACTGGTCTGAGTCTAGTGTGGCTGTGGACATGAAGGCAGATTCCTGTTCTGTTTCAGACCAACCATCTTATCACTGCCTATTAAGATAAGACATCTCTTCTGATAGAAGCACACTATAAAAACAGGTTTTATATTACTTATGGTATTTACATTTACAAGCCATCTCCTCCTCTGATTTAAAGTAAAAGCCTCCAAAAAAAAATGTTGTAAATATTGGACGTGTAATTACATCCCTGGGAGGTCTAACATCCAAAAAGGAATTTTGCCTTTACAACTAGATTGAGGTCCTACATTTGTTTATCATGCACTGAAATCCAATCTGATCCTTTGCAGAAATGACTGCAGAGATCACAGGATCACAGTATCTTATCTGGAGTCACCATTGCAGGCCTGTTAAGATTTACACTTTAAGCCATTTCTGACGTTTCCAGGCCATTGCTGACTGTCTTGTTAATTATGGATGTAGCCCTACTCCAGGAAGCCCTCCATTTAGAGTAAGGTCTGGACTGTCATATTTACAGCTTGGCAATCTTTCAAATATATGGTCTAAGAACAGGTCACTACCCTCATGAAGCAGAAAGGAGTGACATTTTTAATTAATCATCACTCCAGAACCCTGAGAGTAGATTCTGATGACACAGAGGGACAGTGACTCTAATAAGTCCTATTGACCAGGCAGCAGTATGGAATTTGGCAGGAATGGTTTGGGGAAAGCGGGATGACCAAGTAGCTGATACACAAATATCTAGTCTGTCATATAGATTTCTTAGTTAATCAAAAACTCTTGGTTTCTTTGCAACACATATTTCTTGGGTTGGCAACTAACAGAGTGTAGGTCAAATGTGAACCCTACAAACTATTTCTGTAGAAATAGTTTCCAAGCACAAAAATACTGATTGACTAGCCATAGTTCAGCAAATTTAGTGTTTTTAAATTAAATTCAGTTTCATTTGTATAGCGCTTTTTACAATTGACATTTTTGCAATGCAGTTTTACACAGTAAAAGTAATTTAAAAATGGACTACAACCCCCTACACAACCCTAATGAGCAAGTCTGCAGCCACAGTTTTTAACATAATCATTTTGTATTTATGTTTAGACACACCGTGAATACCAGGGTTTTTTTTTTTTTTTGTTGATGTTGTTTTTTTTGTGGGTTGTCAGAATATTGCCACATCGAATTTATAACCATGCACTAATCATAATTGGTTAAACATTAAAAGGTAACCAGAGCACCTGGAGAGCACAAACCTCTGCCAAGCCCAGCAGTCTCCCAAATGAACCAAAAAAGTAAAAATCTCACAATGTTAAAGAACTCTTTAAAAAATTCCTGGAACCAGAATTTGATCCTGATAGTCACCAAAATCAAATGGAGTCTTCCTTATCGAAAGCCCTACCCTGGTAGAAATTTTATAAAACCCCACAAATTCATACAAAAAAAGAACTTTTTACAAATATCAGAAAGTTGAACGATAACCTCCTGGTGGTAATAAATGAAACTAACTGAGGATTAGGTGTTATGAATTTTTGTTTAAAAATAAAATAGCATAAGGTACAGTTTATGCAGTTATACAAGTACAGTATCTCCCGGGTGTCTTACAGAACACAGCAGCAATTCTCCAGGAAGTTTTTGTCTAAAATGTGGTCTCATACATAATATGCAGCTTTCTTTAATGAGATACTGTGCTAACATTTTTTTTATGTAACATTTAGTTTTGTTCCGGAAAACTAAGGTTTGGAAATCTGAAGTGTGCCTAAAACTTTTGCACAGAACTTTATATGCACTAGTACTCTGCAATAGATATAATA
>JBCNYG010000022.1:41444848-41455041 GCA_039654305.1 Porochilus rendahli | reverse complement strand
AAGGGAAAAAAAAACAAACAAACAAAACAAAACAAAACAAACAAAAAACAAAACAAACAAAAACTGTATATAAACTGTGGTAAAGAATATTCTCAATAATTCCCCTCATGAGTGGGCAACCACGAAACAGCTCTGTAGGGAGAAAAATGTAGTCTTGTGTTTTTTTTCCCTTATACCATATATATATATATATATATATATATCAAACCAGGAATCAAACCAGTGACCTTTTGGTCCTAAAGCCCCTTAAAAATAAAAAGGTATTTAATTGGACAGTAATGTTCAGTTTGTACTTTAATTCTTTAAAGGTACGTTACATTGAACTACACTTCACTAAATGTGCACAAAATATATTAACTCCTTAATAACCAAGTGTGTGGTTTCGCCACCTTTACTCCAGAGAAAGTAGTGTCTAAATTTTGTCCTTAATTTACTGCAATGAAAGATGTTTCTCAACAAGACATTTGAGAAAAATATGCTAAAGGTTGACGCTGCTTTGCCGCAGCTGTTTTGTCGACGTGGACATGAATGGAAAGCAGTCAATTGGTATTGGAGAGGGAAGAGGAGAGAGCCACATGCCTCAGGGCTTGGAAGAGCACTTCAGCTAATTGATTGCTTTGAGTAAAGAAATGATGATTGTATTGGGGAAGGAGGTGTAATGCATGATCGTAGATACACAGAGCAAATAATTAAATGGGGCACTTTTAATAGTGTAGATTATCATACAAGTTGTAATTGATTACAAGTTGTCTGATTTAAATGTTGTCAGTAGAGATTGCTGTTGCATGATGTAGCTGTAATTTGGGTTATGACAGTTGGCAAGGGACCTTGTTTTTTTTGCCGTACTGATTGCCTTGAAGGCACTTCTGTCCATTTCACTGTTACACCTGAAATGATGTGTGAGTATTAACATGCACTGTATCATGAAAGCTCATCTAGAGGTCTCCCATTTGGAGAATCTAGGCCATACATAAGTGTAAGGGCTCCGGTGGGAGGAGAACCACTTTTTTTAGGTCCCAGAAGACAACGCTCCTCACAGGAAATGCATTTCTGCTTTGGCTCACTGTGTCTTTGCATTCTGGCCTGGAGTGCCCTTATTACCTTATGAGCGGGTGTTTGAAGGAGATGATGTGCACAAGGCCTGATTTCAGTAGGTGTGTTTGATGGTTCCTGAGGACATAGCTGCCTGTTGAGCACATGCGTTTTTTTTTTTTTTTTTCTGGGTGACATCAGTGCAGCCGTGTTAGTGGTGCTGAGGAGGGAGGAGACGCTAGGCAGTGGAAGCACTAATCTGTGACAGAACAAACGTGATGCACCTTACAATAGTGCTCAGCAGAACAACTCAGGGAAGCCTTTAGCAATACAACAGTATTAATAATCACGTCTTGTCTCATAATTTGCTATGTTGACTGTTTCTTGCCACTGATAACAATCTTTCGTTTCCTCTTTCTTGTAAATACACCATTCATGTCATAGTCTG
This sequence comes from Porochilus rendahli, assembly GCA_039654305.1. Taxonomy (NCBI): domain Eukaryota; kingdom Metazoa; phylum Chordata; class Actinopteri; order Siluriformes; family Plotosidae; genus Porochilus; species Porochilus rendahli. The sequence continues at coordinate 41,453,561 of JBCNYG010000022.1, read as the reverse complement.
ACATCATCGGGTCTGTTTTCAGCAATTATATAAGTCTATTTGTATAGCATTTTTATAGCAGACATTGTCAGAAAGCACAGGACAGAAATCTGAATGTAGATTTAGATTAATAATTTCCTAACATTAATAATAAGAAGTAGCATGGTGGTGTTTATCCATTATAATAATCTTCCTTACAGTAAGAAGATTTTGGGTTCGCGTCTGTTTCTGTGTGGAGTTTGCATGCTCTCTCCGTGCTTGTGTGGGTTTTCTCTGGGTACTCCTGTTTCCTTTCACAGTCTAAAGACATGCTAATTAGGCTAACTGGCTGTTCCAGATTGCCTCTAGGTTGGAATGGTTGTATCTTTGAAGGACTAGCAAGCTGTCCATGGTGTACCATGCCTTTGCCCAGAGATGGCTAAGATAGGCTCCAGCCTCCCTGCATCCTTGGATGGTTGAATTATAGATTCCTAGTAAGCAAGCCTGAGGCGACAGCGGGAAGAAAAACTCCCAGAGGCAACATAAGGAGCAAAATTTGAGAAAAACCAGACTCCAAAGGAAACACTGGATAGAAAGAGTTTAAATCATTTCTCTTCCACACTTATGAAATATTTAGTAAATAGAACTAAGTGGGTTAAAAGGATGTTTATAATGAGTATTAGTGTCTTTTTGATTAAATAGCAATTCTAAGGTACAAATTGAAAGTACTATATTTACAATGGAAAGTACAATATTTAAGGGAAAGGTTTTGATTAGCCAAAAGCAAGCTGTGTTTTTGCATCCCGAAGTTAGGAAATAAAGCAGGGCAGCAGGGGCAGTGAGCCCTAAAGCGAAGATTTACTTTATGGACTTAATTTCTTAGTGATTCCTCCTGTAGACACAGACACTGTAGCACTAGTAAATCCCATAGCTCCGTGGTCATATACCCCTGCACTTTCATTATTGGCTTTGATTCGAACTATTTTTAGGAGCTAAACCTCTAAGATTTTGCTGCTAGATGTATCTGTAATTATTTTACAGTCAGTTGCCCCCGCTTATAACCGGTTTTGACTGACCTTGTAAATCTGTCATCTGGGCATTGCTATGGGGTTTCAGTTTCTCAGCGACAAGCAGAAGCTTTTCTTTCTCTGTGTGCACAAAACCTCATTGAAAAGCCATCAGACAATGAATGGAAGATGGTGGTTTGGCAAATTGAGGGTGCGCCGAGTGAAAGTTTTTAATTACATTTTACTGTACAGGACAGCCAAGCCATCCAATTTGGAAGGCTGTTAAGGAAGCTCAAATCCCACAAGTCAAAGGCAATTTCAAGTTTTTCTTCAAGTGGATTCACTATTATCTGCTATTTGTCTTCAGTGGTGTTAGAATCATATATAAACAGGTTGCTGCTGTATTTTTTGCTTGGCTCATCAGAGACAAGCTGATTAAACTAGTCAGAGAACAGCTCTGCAGGGGAGAACGAAGCTAATGATTCACACGGCATCTAATTAAATCTCTCCTACCGATCAAGGGAAGACAGAAGATGTTATGTGACCAGGATGCATCATGGAGTCGGGGAAGTGCTGTGCAGTACCCTTTTAACCTTGAGGCTTACTGGGAATGTTGATAGTTAAACATGGTAACTGGCTAATATTAGAAACACACGGTGGATTATATTATATTTCTCATCCCAAGTTGGATTGCTTGGCTTGTGTCTGTTACTGTTAGTAATGTGGCTGGATGACATAAATTATTGTTTCACACATGATAAAATTGAATTCAATGATTAAATTAAATGATTAAATTCCATTTAAACAACAGTGTAGGGAATGGATGCACAGTGTATGCCATGCTTTCGTAGACTCCCTAAAATTATATTAAAATAAAAGCAGGGATTGTAAAACATTGTGTATTTAGAAATAGGAGTAACTAACATGTTTTTCTGGATAGGTTTCACATTTAATACCTACACACCTAATAAACCTTATGGTAATCCATATAATGTAATGTGAGTTGATTACAATTAAATTTTTATAAGTGTTTATATTCAGCTGTGTGTAATTGGAAGCTTAATGGGTGCAACATGTATGTAGGCTATTCTAGGTCATGGTAAATCAGTTGATAAAATATAACATTGGTAATAAATTGTGGCACTGAACATTTTTGTAATATATCTCAGGTGTCATGCTAACTAAAAAAGCAATAATATTTTTTTTTTTGGGAAAATTTAGTATCAGTCTTTTCCGGTTAGAATTTATTGTACATCGATCAGCCATAAGACATTGTCTGACTGTTATGTGTTTTTGGTCATACGTATATCTAAATGAAGATTAAAAAGGTGGCAGCTTAAAACCTGAGCATAAATGTCTGGTTAACAGTTTATAGTATTAGCAGTAACATTATTTTATTTTTTTTTAGGTTAACAATTATGATGGTTGTCACAAATTATGTAATGTAGATGAACACAGGGATCAGTTGGAAATATTGGCAGTAATTGAAAAATACTTGAAGTTATTCTTGAGAATAACAAGAAATCTTGATCCCAAATCATACCATCGAAAAGCCAGGATTCAGAGTTGGTCAGCCTTCCTCGACCCCAGGAATGTAATGCCTAGCCTCAACACTTCAACGACATTGGATTGCCATGTTTGTATGGAGAATGCTGGCTAGAATTTATTTATTTCAAATTCATTATATTATTAATGATGTAAGCACAGTATGGTCATTTTGAGCCATTTATTGAATTATTAGGGAAAAAATACCAGATTGTGATATATACTGTTACCGTGATGGAAAATTATTTATACAGTCTGGTTTCTATGGAGGACAGAAAAATACAGCTTCCTTGTATTCCCATAAAACTGTCAAGGCACTTTTCCTACAGAATATGTAGGGAAAAAGAATCTATACCAGCATGTCAATTTAACTGGAATATATAAACACATATTACCTTCCTGGGGTAAGTTTTACTGGTCATTTATTTTTAAGGTCAAATATGGTGCAATATATCCAGACACAGATGTATTTGAACACAGATGGGAGTAAAATCCCAGAAACACTTTGGTAACTGCATTACCCCATCATTCCTTGTAAAACTAATCCAACAGGGCTCTAACTGCAGCTTTTTCTCTGAATCTTAGGATTGAGTTTCCCAAAAATGCCAGCGCAATAAGATCATTGTTAAATATTAGAGCAATTTTGAACACTCTCTGGTACTATGGTAATATGATCCTAACTTTACAGTGCTTGTAGGAAACTTGTACTGCCTTAATTGGTTAGCCCTTGCTTGTAGGTAGTGTAAGCTGAAAGAGCAGCTATGCAAACTTTTAAACCGTTCAGACGTTCCCCTGTATACCAGGCTGTATTACTAATGGCTACTAGAGTCTGAGGTAACGTTCTTTCGATCCCAGCCAAGACAAACTTAAAAATGTAGCTGAGTGGATTGGTGCTGTTGGGTGCAGGAAGTTGTTCTCCATGCACCAGTTGATCTCCAGGGCCATGTGGGAAGATTTGGGGAGGTCTATTACCCAGTGTGTCTCATTCTGGTGTCCCGTGTGGTGCTCCTGATATTTGCACCGAAAAGGCCTGACCTTTCAAGGAGGGGGAGCCGTGCTGAGATTTACCCTGCAGGTAGTCTCCGGTTGTGGGACACACATCCGATCTTAAACCACACATACGGAGGAGGAGGTATAGGTGAAAGAGCTGTGCAGCAGTCTGACACCTAAATGCTGCACAGTGGTTTTTGATGCTGTTGATGCCATTCAGCACTGATGTAATTGCTGCTATCTTGATGAAATACATTCGACACTTATTAAGACTATGTTTTTACAGAATTGGGATAGCCAACTGTACCTGACAAAATAGCAATGATTAGTGTAGACTACAAAGGAATGACACAATCTGACTGGTCCTCTATACCTGGATTGAAAAAACATTATTCTGAGTGGATAAGGGATGAAATGAAACAATGGATACTTTCACAGGCGCGTGGAACAGGTGGTGTCATCAGCATCACACTTTATAGTGGAAAAACAACTTGAAAATCTCATTTTAGTTTGTCTTGTGTTACTATGTACTAAAATACCTCTGTGGGGGCACAGTTTACTTCTAGTTTACTTTAGTAGACAACGACACACAGATCGCGCTTGGAGCTTACCTGGGTCTGTTGTGATTTTAAGAAACAAACCATAAATATCTTAAATAAATATTTTAAATATTTACTTTTTGCTTATGTTTCCATGTAGTGTATACTGAAACAATTATGCACCTCAGGCTTGGTGGATGTTGCTGAGGAGACTATTCGGAAACATCCACCTCACCTTCGGCACATAATTGTTAACTATACAGCAAAAATCAGCAAAAAAGAAATAAATGCCTGCCCAAAAACCTTGAGAATTCTAGACGTCCATGTAAAGGAACTATCTTGGTGGGTTGCCGAAAGGGAATTAATTACAATTTGTCAAAAAGAGAAATTGAGGTGTTCAGCATGACTTTGAACTGGTGTAGGGCTTTGAGGAGGTTAAAACATCTGATTAGACTCCGCTAGCGGCACTGCTCAGCAAATAAGCTACATTCTGAGCAATGAAGGGCAGACTGTGTCAATATCCATCATCTGTTACAGCCCTGGTGCCTATGATGGACGCGAATACATCTTAGTGCTGTTTACGTCTGCTTTGCTTTGAAACATCTTTTCTAAAAGCTCAGATGGAATATTTAAAGTCTGGTCCTGTAGTGACTTGGGTGGACTTTTGGTTCAAGATTTAAGCCACTGTAGTGTCCGTTACATGACAACCTGAGTAGGACTCTGACAGTAAAATCACTCGCTTTAGTTACTCCTCTTGACCTTAACATAATGACCTTAATAAGCACCTCCTGACAGATTCATTAAGGACTGCCATACAGGTTGCCTGCAACCTTGTCCCAAAATGACAAATGTCTGTTGCGTTGTCAGCATCACTGCCATTCCTAACCGGGTACCAACTCTTAAAATAACATGGGACATAACATGGGAATCGGCCAGAGGCCACAGTGTTTTGACCTAATTATTATTGGAGTAGGTCAGGCAACAGGCAACAAAGGCAGCTGGAAAATGGGAGCGTATAAAGACCAGGTTACATTTTATTTTAATAGACCCTGGAGTTACACTTTTCACTCCAGTGGCATGAAGATAAAGCCTGGCAGATGGCACAGCCTTCTGTGTAAGCATCAGGAATTCAGGGCGAATCATTCCCATGCTTCAGCGCTCATCCTGAGACCCGAAACCAGCCATGATTTGCTGACTCAGACTTAGCGTAACCTTAGCATCCATATTATGCATTTTATCCTGTATAGAACCTAATGATGGTAAGGCTTAAAATGTTAAGATGGCGTTGTAGGCAAAAGTTTAATAGACTTAGGTTTCATGATGGAATACATGTGAGAAAGTAGAGCTATACCTTTGACATTAATGTTGGCAAGTGTTTAATGATCTCATGTTGTGACACTGCAACCTTTCCAAACCTTGTGATCAGAAGAAATACAGTTCTGTAAAGAATTCAGATCCTTGCACCTCCACCATTCTTGGCAGTACACAGTGTTATGGTCTGTAATCCTCGTAGTGTCTTAGCATTTGTACTTCCAAATGTCTCCTGCAGTAGACCGCTGCCATTTCACTGTGCATGAGAGTTGAACAGCTGTGTCTGCGCGGTGTCCTTTCAACCTCTCTCGAAGCAAAGGTCAGTTCAGCACTTCAGTCAATTCTTGGGTTTCAAAACAAACCCCCTTCTCTCAGTGCGCCTCCAAAATAGAAATGGGAATATAGCGTGCCTGGATATCTTGGCAGCTGTTAACAGATGAAAGAGCAACTTGTGATGGTGTCTGTGGCACTCTGCACGACCGTGTATCTTCTGCCAAAATCTCACCATTGTGGACAATCTTTTAACTGGAATGCCTTTTTGCAGTGAAATGCAGTGTTTAAAATGACTACATCTGGGCACCAATGTTCACATCCCATCTTATTACCTCACTACACTGTATCATTCCTCTCAAGGACAGCTGCATTCAAAAACACTGCAGTGGAATATTTTTCCATATTTAGACCAAGGTTTATGTTTCCAGCCAATGGGTGGAAGAATGTGCTTTACTCTTTGTTAGGAACAGATTGTTCAACAGTGAAGATATAGGTGTGGAGAGCTAACCTTTTTATGTGTGAAGGTTTAAAGACCTAAATCAGTACTTGAGGATTTGCTACATTGCATCATGGGAAGAGGAAAAGAATATAAATGAGGAAAAGGGATATGGGATATGTGCTCTTCGCTTTTTCCCCCCAAAGGAGTTTATGATATTCAGAATGTTCAAATTATTTTCTGCAATAGATATGTATTCATTCGATTTTATACCTAATTGATATTATAAATATAGATAATACAAAAATACTCTCTCTATAGTAATCTGTCTATCTATTTATGACGTACCAAAGTTTCTGGAGGAGAAAGTGTGTATGTTAAACATTTTTTGGAACTTTGGCTGACCCCTTGTGGTTCCCCTTCGAACACAGAAGAATTTCTTTACATCGGTGAACCCCTGTAATTTGATAAAAGAATGGAAATTAGGATCTCTAAATCCATTTCACAATCACTTCACAAGCTGTGAGTATAGTTGTAGTCAGATGCTGTCATGGTGTCCGAGCCCACCTCCAAATATTATTTTAAGGAGGGTTGTGCATGCAACAAATTTCACTTTTAAGCCTTGTTGATGATGCAGGCAACTCAAGGACACTGTGCCTTCATGGTGTTTTTCTAATCCCAGGAATGGTTTACTCTAGGAAACGAGAAAAAAAAATTAATCTCTCTAACACTGCCTTCTGTACTGCACGATGAGTGCTGTCTAAAAAGGGGGTTTGATTTAATTACTGCAATCCATGTTGTCTACGAGCGAGGGCACAGACAGATGCTGACTCCAGCATGTGAATTAGTCCGAGCTGGTCCGGTGCCATCTTCCTCGGTTTTCGTGACTCGGGATCTGTTTGCAGGCATCCCAATGATACGGCTCAATTCACATCCCAGACCGCGGTCTTTTGCTCCTTCTTTCTAGTAACTTCAGCCAGAGAAGAAATGACTTGAATACACACAATGAGGACTGCTAAGATGATTTTTCTGATCCAGATTTGTTATATTTATTCTTGGTTGTAAAATTTACTTTGTCTTTTAAGTCCAGCATGGTTGAAGCATTCTTGTTAGGTTTTTTGAGTTTCCTGTGAGATTGTAGCTTTTTGGCCTCGAAATAGTACCTGCATTGTCCTAGGACACCCCCACCCTCCCTAGCTTTAGTTGTGACTGCAGCAGGTACAATTACCTCAACATGTTCTAGGTGCCACATGGCCCCAGTGGTGTTAATTTGAGCCTGGGCTACAGCTCTTATGCCAGACTCACACAATTGTGTGCGGCACATATGACATGCAGAGGCCTGCTATCGGTCATACACAAGGAGCTGAAACTGGAGACAGGCTACTCAGGCCACTCCGGTGAAAAAGATCTGGCTTGAAGATCTCAGGTGTGCTGACAACCTTTTGGATCTCCTGCTGATCCATTTTCGTCTATATCTTTCTCCGACATAAAGGCGACTTGGATCGTGAATCTTATTATTGATTCATTGCCAGACAAGCTTCTTTCTGCCACAAGCTCTGTAAATAATGTGTGATTGAATTTTAATGTATTGATTATTTAAAAGCTGGTGTTATTCTCTTAATGATGCCAAGTTTTATGAAAATAGCATGACATCTTGTTTGACTATGGGTTCAGATATTTACAGTAGTTCACAACCAGTTCAGTAACACAATCTGCCTTTGATGTAAATGTAACTTGTGATATATTTCATAACAGACCATTACTTTTACTCACATCTCAGCTGCAGCCAACAAGAATGACATTTTAACTCTAATTGGTTATCTGAAATAAGCCAATTTTTTTGCGTCTCTCATCTTATTAGCTGGAATGTCTTGTTCTTTTGCAGGCTCTATCAGTAGGTTTGCCTTATGGAGGACATGTTGACAGGCCACGACACACTGCCATTTAGATGTGATGAGAATCAAGTACTTGCAGGGCATGAAAGGGATTATTCATTTATAACAGTTTCTAGCATGTTCTCTTTTTATTCTCTTGATAGTCTTGGCAGGTAATTATTAGCTTTAACCTATATCCCAATGATCCTCCCTTTAGTGTAACATGCATACCAGGCTGAATGAGATTCTGTGCGAGTGGCAGGCTTGACAGTGTCCAAAATAAATAGATGATTTTAAATAATCAGGCGTAAACCTACATTCAGGAGATATAAATGTACTGATGGGGAAAGTGCAAGTTACAGTTTTGCCCTCTGGGAATTGTCCCTACATTTTTATTATATGCTCCTGGCTTTAAAGGCTCATAGAAAGTGTGCTACTTCCATTTTTTCTATAACGTTATGGGTTTCCGCTGCATTGCCGTGTCCTTTCTTTAAATCAGTGATATCTTTCTCCTGAAGGTGGTTTAAATAGAATGAATGGCCCCAAAGTAATAAGCTGTTGTCAATATATTAATGATGGTACATCAGTGTAAAAGCATTGTCATCATTGCCTTGGGTGACAGATGGAAACTAGGGTCTCTAATCTTGTCTCTAATCTAATTGAAGCTGCAAGCATCATCAGCTGTGGTTATAGTGTTCAAACCAACCTCCATATGGTGCTACAGCATAGCCTTTCATGTATTATTATATGTATATATATATATATATATATATATATATA
>JBCNYG010000022.1:41422214-41433479 GCA_039654305.1 Porochilus rendahli | reverse complement strand
TCTCTTCCCAGATCCCAGGTTACTCCCACAGAAGGCAGAAGAGAAAGGTTCTATCACTCTCTCTCTCTCTCTCTCTCTCTCTCTCTCTCTCTCTCTCTCTCTCTCTCTTTCTCTCCCTCTCAGTCACACACACATACACACTCTCCATCTCTCTCACTATGGTTCTTTTTCTTTTGGCTCTCTCACCAGAGGAAGTGGTACCACATGCACATTTGTGTCGGCTATTCATTTTTATTCAGTGTTCTGTTTTAGTGATGAAACAGGAGGGGGCGGGGGGAGTTTTCCAACACACCAACAATGCCCAGTACAGCTTGAAATTAGCATTGTTGTTTGACATAACTCTCCATGGCACCTACATTTTAATGTTGTGTTTATGATTCTTTGACAGGAATAAAAGCAGTGAACACTTCATGTGATAATGATGATGATGATGTTGTGTTGCGTGGATGCATAGAGTGGCATGCCTGCTAATTATTTGTCCCTGCCTTCTCCTTTTCCCTCTCTCTCTATCTCTGTCACCCTCTCTTTCTCACACTCTCTCTCTTTCTCTCTCTCTCTCCTTCTCTTCTTCCACTCTCTCTGTCAACTCCCCCCCTCTCCTCTTTCCTGTCCACAGCTGAAAAAGCTTCTGCTGTCCCCCCCAAATGTCCCTGTAGGACTGGACTCAAACAAATTGAGCAGCGCGCTCAGTAAGACACATCAATTCAAGTCTACCCGTTCTCTTTTAAAGGTGAGCTGAGTCTGTTTGTTGTAATAAAACACTGTCATAACTATGTGCATGAAACAAAGCGGGGGATGTTTTGGAATGCTAGCATCAGCAGAGACACTGTGCATTAAGCAGCACTGTCTGTGCCTTAATAACATATTCCCTCCATCAACCCTAATGCTTGGCTGGCTTTTACCGGTGTGAAGAGAACTAAATAAACTGGTGTTGCTTAGAATTAGCAAGCCACATTGTGTTTCGTGTCTGTGCTTTGATGGGATGTAGCTCTGCCAAGGCGAGTGCAGAATTAGCGCTGACTGGGGCCATCTGTCATAGTAAAACTATGGCTACCGGAGGGGTAAAGGGCAGCCCTGCTTTAAGCAAAGAGCTTACATAAAGCCTGATTCACCATTTAGCTCCTTATAGCATGTTCCCAACTTTAGCCCATAATCACAGAGTATGAATGAGATGAAGAAAACTCTTAGTTAATGAATTGTTTTGAAGAACGAATGTTTAGTGGTTTACAACAGTACATTATTTTGGGTTGTATTCTTTACATTCTTTAAAAAAGAAACCCCCACCCTGAAATACATTTAATATGTTTATACTTTTTTTATATATGTTCTAGCACTAATTCTCTTAATTTGCTTCTTGATGGGGTATTTTTGTTATTTCTGTGAAGCTGACCTCACAGCCAAATTTAAAATGTTAGACAAAATTGTTACCTCAAATATAAAAGGTAACAACAAGGTAAAAAAAAAAAAAAAGGTTTTTTCTATCAAGCCAAATTTATTAAAAAATGTTTTATTTTAATGCGTCTTTTAAATGGTATGGCTAACTCAATTTTGAATTTTTGGTCACTGTGACCCATTTTGCCAGACTCAGTCACATTTGCTTGGCAATGATATAAAATAATCTCTCTCTTTCCATTGGTGTCTTTACAGAGGGACAGAACATGCACTGTGGAGAGGAAACCACGAGTGTTCAGGCCTATGGGTCCACTTTGCACTGAGCTGCACCGCCACCTCACTCAGGAGGCCAACACTGAGGACACGCATGCAGCTGACACAGAGGAGGAGGAAGAAGAGGAAGAGGAGGATAGTGACTCGGAGGATGAGAATGGGGAGGATGAAGAGGAGGAGGAGTCTTCATCCAGCAGCGAGGTGGAGAGCAGCGTATACACAGAGCCTCTTGAACCACAGTTCCCGTCAGAGAAGGAGCGTAACTCTGTGGTGGAGCTCATCCGCTACATGCACACATACTGTGTCCCGTCACGCAAGCAGGCCAGCTGGGACCGCAAAGAGCGTGAAAGTGTAGTGCGCAAAACCAAGCCTGAAAACCCTGCAATCCCCCGTAATGCCACCTCCAGCTGTCCTAAACCTGCCACTCAAACCACTATCCTCTCCAACAGCAGCACCAGTAGAGGATCTAAACCCAAGATTCCTTTCGTGCGACGCCGAGAAACAAAATCATACTCCCTGCTTAAGGAGCTGCTGGAGACTGTCGCTTCCTTTGATGTAAGCAAGCCATACAGACTGCATAGCCCACCATATATCCACAGCAGGACCACCACAGCCCGGCCTAAACCTGAGCACAAAGACACGATTTTCATCGAAGGGTCTCAGGTGGCTTCCAAGCGGCCTAAATGCCCTGATATAGACGAGGGCTCATTTTCAGTGCGACGCTCCCGCCGCTTAGCCACGTTCCCGAGCCGATTTGCAAAAAGACCACGTTCGAGTGGACACTTCAGTGAGGAGGAGCGCTCAGTTCACCACCCTGTCATAGATTTCCCTGCCGAAGACAGCATTGAGAAAGCAGATTTCCAAAAGAGCCCTGAAACCCCAAACCTCTGCGGTAATGAAGGTAAGGGACAGTAGGTCAGGAAGTTTCACAACCAGCTAACTTAATAATAACTTGGGTATGACTGAGGATGACTTCTTGTTTTGTTTCACTGATTGTAGAGAAGCGTGCCTGCCTCTGCCTGCCACTGACTCCTAAAACTACAGGGTGTGTATTTCCTTAACTCCTTCTCTGCTATAGAATTGGGGCTGGTCCAGGGCTAAAAGGGTTTTGAGTGTTTCCCAAGTGATGTCTGAGGGACACGTAGTGATACTACACCTTTAAAATCTGAAACCGCCTTGCTAGTCAAGGAGGCAGTTTACTTTTCTAATGATAGATTATTGCTGTGATGTGAAGTGAGAGGTAATTAAGAAATGCTTGATATATTCAGTGAGAACCATCAGTACATAAATATACATTATTACATAACATGTATTATATCCATTGTCTTGTATGTTCAGACCTATTCTTACTGGGGTTTTTTTTTGTTGTTGTTATTAAGTCATAAAGACGTTCACTCTTCACTGTGTTTTTTTCACAATCAGGGATCCGAACAGACCCTTTGAGCAGACTCTCTGCGTTGAATTGTGCGGCACTGCAGGTAATGTCATGTTCTCAAACCACCATGTAAATTCAATCCCATGCCATGGGAAGCCATGTACTCACAGGATTAACCACATGTTCTGGAAGGTAGACGGCTAAATGAATAATGAAGCAGAGTGTTCCATTACATCAGAGCCACCAGGTTAGACTGACATTTACATAGCAAATAGCATGGTGTTGGTTTACTCTAGAGAGTCAGAATTATCCCCAACATTAATTTTAGACTTGTCATGAGGTTGTCTGTATATGTAAATAGTAATATAAAAATAATTTATAGTTATATATTTTCAAATCAGAAAAATATTTGTATTAGGTTTGTATCTGGTCAGAGTGAAATGTATCTTCTGTACTGCTCCAGGCATTGTTATCAGCCAGGAAAAAATCTTCACTTTAACTTTATTTTACCTACATAACTGTAATAACAAAAAGAAACATAAAAAAACGTTTTTTAAATGCAAAATCTAAATATTTTGTCCAATGAAATAGCTTGTTATGTTTATAAGCAATATCTCGCAGAAGTTATTGCAGAATATTCCTGTTAGTATTTACATTCAGAATGTATTCGTAGGTTATTTTTGTTATTTTGTATTCTTTACACTTTGGCTTTTTATTTTCCAGGTCTCACCCCACCCACAACACCACCACACAAACCTGTCGAAGAGGAGCTTTTCAAGCCCGATGGCAAAGCCGAACTACTTGGCAAGGCCTTGTGCCCAGTGCGAACACACCTGCGGAAGCTTCCAGAGCAGACTGAGTTGTATGCCCAGCTAAGGCGCATGGGTCCAACAGGTGAGAGCCAGAGCAAGGGTGCCTACAGAGACCACGACTACTGCATGCTAAACATAGGTGAGAGCCACAAAAGGATTGCTGCCATCCTCCCAGTGCCAGTCTGCTACACTAAGGTCCAAGAGGGAGTGATGGACAAGATGGAAGAGAAAAACAGTCAGAATTTGCCTCAAGATTTCTCCCAACCTGCAGAGACAGGGCAGCCCTCACCTGCATGCTCCCCCACTCCTGAGGCTGATGCTGAGTGTCCAGACTCATGCCAGCCACCCTCACCCTGCCACCAGATCAACCTCAGGTAATCCTGGAGACTTAGTGAGTCTGCTTTTTACTCATCTATTTCTATGGAAATCTGTCAGGCTTTAATTCTCATCTCTTTGATTTGTTATAGCTATGAGAGCCACCATGACAAGCAGAGCAATAACACTACACATGGACAAGAGGAGAATGGGGTAAGTGGTGTTGATGCAGCAAAATGTATATTAATGGATCTTTTAGAGATTACTAACTCAAATAAATTAAAATAAAAAGTGTATCCAATACATCAGGTGACTCCTGTGACTGATAGTGTATGATCCTTTGGGTTTTCAGGGCAAGTGCCAAGTATTGTACATTCATAATCTGCCAAGCAGCGTCACACAGGCTGACCTGCGCAAACGCTTCAAGGCCTTTGGCGAACCTGAGGACTGCCGGGTGCTCATCAAAAAAGAGTAGGTTTAACTCATGCCCATTTTCTTACTTAGCAGCTAAAATACGTGCCAGAACATACAAATCTAAACTGTGCGTATGTGTGTTCAGGGAGCGCTGTGGAGTCATCACTTTTAGGCAGAATCAGAATGAGCTGAGTCAGAAACACAGGCGACACGACTTTGTCGGCAAGTATGCTGGAAATGGCAGTCGGAGGTTCAGCAGGAAGCGCTACATAGATCTGGGTAAGCTGGAGCAGGAGGAGATGGCAGTCGATCCTGATGTAGAACGAGCTAGAGAGAAGCAATTTAGAGAAAAAATGCTAAATCTGTTATTTCATGGAGATATTTTGTTGAACTACAAATTACTATACTGTAGCATTAGTAGACTAAGCTATAACATACTATAAGGACAAATTATAGTATATTAGAATGCACTGCACTGTATACATTATGCTACTGAGCTATATGTAGTGAAACTAAGGTATACTATACTGTAGTGTAATATAATTAACAGTTATACAGTGAAGACATGGTGGATGATGCTGAATAGTTTTTCGAGACAGAATCTTAAACGTCCATCAAGCCTGAGGTGCATAATTGTTCTAATAAATGCCACATGGGAGCATAAGCAAAAAGTCACACTAAAGCGAGATTTTTTTTAGGTTATTTTCATGACCAACTTCAAATATCCATAAGCACAATCTATCCATACTAATATTATTGTTTATTAAAGGGTTTCATGTCCAAGTTTCTGTAAAACAATGGAAATATCCACTTAGTTTTCCTATTTTAAATCCGCGTTTGTGATTGCTCTGGGTATTTCCTTATTATTCATATTTGGTAACAGAATACTCTCCCTACTTTCAAAATCCCAGAAGGATTCTAAAGATAAACCAATGAGAAGCCTCAAAACAGACATGACACGGTGTAAATAGAACGCATCTGTTGGTAGGAAGACGCTAGGAAGATCATGCTGATTGGTCGAGAGCCGGATTTGTTTAGTTTACGGATGCATATAGTTTCAATTGCGTTTCTGGAATGCGTCACAGAACCATTTCACAAAATGGTTATGTAACTGTAATTGCTATTTTCTTAAAAGTTGCATTTTCTGATAAGTGACTTTCAAAGTGATGTAAATCAGTAAATCTTCATGCTATAATCATGTATTATACCTCATTTTGAAGCATATTAAATTCTGTTTCCAAATATATGAATTTTTTTGTATGTCAAATTCATGGGTTCATGGGGTCATGATTTATTCATGGGTTCTCTTTAGTAGATCAACTATACCACACTTTGGTTGCTTTAATTTATTACTATTACTAGACATCACATGTTTGACTCAATATCTTTGTAGAAGCTTGTGTAGTAATGCCCTACTGTAACTGTGCTTTGTTACTGGCTATTCAGATGAGGCAGGCCCAGGCCCAGTGAAGAGCAAGTATGACGCTCTGGACTTTGATACTTTGCTTAAGGAAGCCCAGAGGAGTCTACACCGCTGATACGCCTTACTGACAGCTCAGCAATCCTCCCTCCTCAACCTCCTCACAAGCTCAGCCCAGACTCCACCTTATGTTTACATTTTTGAACACTGATATCGGGAAAAAATTGGACCTTATCACTGAGGCTGGAGTTCTGAGGCATGAGGAAGGAACTGAGAAATGAAACAACAACAGAAAGAAGTGTGGATGACAAACACTAGTGGCCTCTGAGTGGCCCTGGCTTTCTGTAGCAAACACTTGCTCTCTCCGTTTGGTCGTTGTGACGTCTGTACGTGTGTTGCTTTTTTTTTTCTTTGCTTAGTTTTTGTAACTTTTTGTCACTTTTTTGGTGGAACTGCAACTTTCACCATTTTGTGTACGAGTATATAAATGATAACTGCTTTATATTAGCAAAACTTTGTAGATGTTAAACTGTGTGTGACAATGACATAAAATGGGGGGGAAGCAAATTACAAAAAAAAAAAAAAAAAAAAAAACTCCTTACAAGATAGAGTTTACAAATCAAAAAAGAACAAAAAAAGTTGTCTTTTTTGTCATTTTAGTGCTTCCTTATTTCATCTATGCACTCAAACGAGGTAGCGCTTGTGGTTTTCTTGCCTCGGCCCTCCTTCTTTGGCTGGGTTCTTGCTGCTGGCTGCCACATATAACAAGCAATGGAGCCCGAAGACCTGACCAACTTAACTGTACTACTACTGTACAACTGCACCATTTACATTTACCCATCACGTCCATAATGCTCTCAGTATGTATAAGAAACAAAAAAAAAATCTGAATGTTGACCAGTATCAGACACTAACCCCCATTAACTCAGTAGCCATTGGATTATAATGAGGGTCTACGGGTAGAGAGAAGGGGTGTGGAAATCCGGGAGGAAGTTCTTTCCAAAGCGTAATCTCCCGAGAGATACCAGTGTACAGTATCTCTATGTTGTTTACATCTCCCTCTCTCACATGCTCTCTCTATACTCAGTTTTCGTACTCCCTTCTTTCTAATAGGGGAAGGTCTTCGGGTTTTTCTAGCTCTTGCCTCGTACTTTAAACTCTTATTTGTTCTCTGTCTGTGTTTGGAGTGTAAAAGTGTACCCACGTGTATCTGGTTGTGCCGTTTCTGGTTGTGTGTTTTCTCGTGTTCCGGGAGGGGCTCAGGCCCTGGCTTCATAAAGCTGGGAGATAGTCACTCTCTGCTTTGTTTTCTAATATGCGGGTTTTGACTCTATCCTGTAGATCCTGTATAGTGGAGCCAGCCATGTGCTTTTAACTTTATGTGTGAGTGTGAGAGAGTGTGTGTGGGTGTGTGTGTTATGCATGATCCCTGCCTCACCTGTTTTAACCAATCACCTCCTCAGTAACACACCAGGAAACCGAATGTTTACATCATTTGAATCCTCCTTTGAGCGCACACTAAGTATAAGGCCTTATTCAGCATTAAGGCTACTCGATCAGGATGTGCCTTTCGGCCAACCCTAGATAATCGTTCGTACACACTTTTTTGTAATACCCACACCATTTAAAATAAGCAACCCAAATAAGTGTTTGTTTTTAGTATGTATACTACTGAAGGAGGATAACTTGCTGTTTACATGACTATATATAGATCTATATATACATGGGTATATAATCTGTACATAGCCCTACGTCTAATGTAAACATGACTTGTAAACATGGTTGTGTGTTGTACAGCGATGTGTTCACATGTGTGTTCATAAACAGGTATGTCAGGGTGTCTATTAGGGCAAAGGTGTATTTATGATTCAAGCAAGTGCAAAGGATTTAAGTTTGAGCAATACATGGAAGCGCAGAAAGGGGTTTGGCTTCAAAAGTCGAACTCTGCTGTAAAAAGTATCCCTTTAGAAGATGACGACGAATTATTTTCTGTATTTTTTTCCCTTATGCTTATAAATTATTTTAATAAAATCATTCATTTTTTAAAGACAGATTTAAGATGCAATACATGTTAGAGCCAGTCCTTCTCATTAATGAAGGGATTTGTTCAGAAAGTGATTTGGCAATCTTTGAGGTGAGTTTTTGCCCTGTTTGTTGCAGTGAAATACTGATTGAGAAGGGAACTGTAGTACCAGTACAGCTTCTCATTATTTAATCTTTAAGATGTCGTTCCTTTGATTTTGAGTGTTGTGTGTTTAAATGCCGTCAAATCCCTCACATGCAGTAGTGAACTTGTATGACTCAGATTTCTGATGGTGTGTAGGAGTATGTTTGTTATAAGACTACTGGAACTAGGGATTGCGGGTCACTACTTAGACACTCTTATAGATCAAATGAAGGTCTTACAGATAGTCTAGGCATGAGAGCCTTAAACCTACAGTGGGTGGGTGGGGGTGGGGGACTGTTAGGCTTTTATTAGTAATCTTTACTGTCCTTTAAAAGTCCAATCTGTTTTTCTTAAGTGAACTTTTTCAATACAGCCATACAAAAAATATATAGAGTACATATATAAATCTATATGTATTTGTGTTGGTGTAGATAAATATATACAGTATATATATATATATAAATAAATATATATAGAAGATATAATTTCTTATAGAATTTTGACCATTTATTCAGCATTTGAAAGCACTTCAATACATTTCAATGTACGGTGTCAATCTAGAATGTACAACCTGCGATAATCCAAATGAAAAAAAAAAAACCCTTTCAAAGGGAACCCTCTTTAAATGCAATACATCTCCATTTTAGCAATCACTATCTGACCAAAAAATATACTTACTGTGTGTATAGGAAAAGTGCAGTACCACCACATTGAATCTCATTGAATGAATATCATGAGTGGTCTGTTTGGCCCTTGTATGTATGATAGCAAGTGTGTGAGTGCATCTGTGTTTTCATTAGTGTAGTAGAAAGTGTAAGGAAAGAGACTAACCTTCTTTATAACGCTTTATAACCATGACACATCCTTGGTCAGAAAATATCACAATATTGGAAAATATTCGCCAATGAAATCAGATTGTTTTATCGAAAAAATAGATACTCAACATCAGGAACATAAACATCTAAATCCAGTCCTGTACTGTGTTAATTTGGTGCCGAAGCCTCAGCGAGCAGAGCTTCCCATGTCTTTGTGAGTCCATGAAGCCAGTGATGTTTGTGGTCTTGCTGCTTTAGTATCATGTTTTTGGTGGAAACGAAATCAGCATCAAAGGGCATACATTGATTTCTTGGTTGTTTAATTTCTATTGATTTTTTTTGTCTTTACATCTAATGACTATCAAACTCACTATGATTTTCCTTTTTTAATGTAGGTTTTTTTGGAACATGTTAAATACTTCTAGTAAGATTTTATATTTTTACATATATTTGTTTTATTTTAATTTTTCTTTCTTTATTTATATGCCACTTAGCTTGAATGTCTTTTAATGGTGTTTTTTTTCTTTGTATTGTGTGATTTCATATGTCATGAGAATGGAGACAAATGCATTTCAGTATTTTTGAATTGTTGAAATCTAGTTTCACAGATTATCTATACGGTGAAATTATCTGATGTTATAAATTATATTTTAATTCGTGTAAATAGAAATAGTTGGGGGGAAAAAAGATGATGGCGTCCTTTGAAACTGAATACATTTCTCTTCTGAGATTGTTTACATTATTAAACTGTAGAAACTGATCCTCATATACTGTAAAAAAAACAAAAAAAACCAACAAAAAAAACATATATTCGTTGATTTGGCTCCAGACAATAAAAAAGTCCTAATGAACACTGACAATGTGTGGTGTCTGTAAATGCATATGCTACGGTGTTTTTTTATGATTTATTTTAGTTGTGTGCCTTGTTTTGCAAGAAAATCAGCTTTATGAGGATTAATGCATTATGGGCTGATTTACTTCCACATAAAGTATTGTTAGCACTAAGAAATTATTCCTGGAATGAGCACTGTGGGCTGGATTGGACTTCGAAAGAGGAGGGAACAGAATCCTCAGCAGCATCTGTTCTGAAATCATTGAATTTATCCCTGCTATGGCTGAGCAGCACACTGTGTAAGCAGCAGATGCCCTATTGGCTACTGACGATTCTGTAACCAGGCAAAGACTCAGATGGGGAAAAAAAAGACAAGATCCTTTACGTTGATGCAGTATCCCGATGATGATGCTGGTGGCGGTTTATCACTATTGCGTCATTCTGCGTGTACACACGTAAACATCTTGGCAGTACATGGTTTGGAACAATGAAATATCCCTTCCTGCAGCTGTGCATTCCAAGGACACCACACCATTGCGTCACACAATGCTGACGTCCCCAAACAGTGCGTACATGATTACGTCAGTACTGTAGCAAAAACCCTGCTCATTCGCCAGTTCCTAATCTGCCAATCAGCTCATGTTCCTCCCAGCTCAATTATACCATCCCCTGTGGGTATCAGCCTGCCGTGTGTTAGATCATTATGCCCACTCCCAGTGGGACAGTTAGCATGCACGAGAGCTCAGCAGAGTGTGCAGCATCGTCTAGTTGGTGAGAAGCATGGCTCAGTCACAACACGTAAAACAGTTATTATTATCTTTGCTATGTTTATTTTTAGCACTGTCAGGCTTTTTTTTTTCCTGACTACATAATTCTGTTGAACTCAATCAAATCACAAATAAAATGAAAGACATAATGTTTTGCAACTACACAACATTTCATCAGTGCTCTAAGCATTTAAACTCTGTATGTGTATTAACTAACGTATATACACCAATATTCATATTTTTTTTAAATTTTACATCATCCAGTACATTGTAGCTACGTACACATTAAACCTTCCAGCCATTTTAAATAAACATCAAGTACAGTGTTATGTCTCGGAAATAAAATGGAGCTTTCCACAATCTCTTTCTGAAACCGTTAACTTACTCCTGAACACAAGTGTAAATGACCCATGCCATGGGCGTGATGATATGTGGAAAGTAACAATCACCATCTTGAGGTGAGAGCACAGAGCTGTTATCAAAACAAGATGGCAGCCATCAACACAGACATTTTTGATGAAAATTTGATGTTCCAAGTCATTTTATATATATGTCAAATGTATTTGATTGTGTGTGTGTGTGTGTGTGTGTGTGTGTGTGTGTGTGTGTGTGTGTGTGTGTGTGTGTGTGTGTGTGGGGGCGAGAGAGAGAGGAAGAGAGAGAGAGGGATTTTTTCCCGCGTC
>JBCNYG010000022.1:41402363-41416051 GCA_039654305.1 Porochilus rendahli | reverse complement strand
CAGTTGCTTGTTAATGTAATTTTATTGCTGCTACAAACATTAACAATTATAATCAGAAAATGTCTCCATTACTTTCTTTTTCAAGCACACCTGCTCTCAGAGGAATGCTGACAAGACCTGCCTGCTATTAAATGAATTCTGACCAATTTTACCTGACCCCAAAGGAATTTTAGCCAATCCTGGCTGGTAACGAACAGGTTCTGACCAATTCTTCCAGCTCCCAAAGGAAATCTGACCAATCTTCCCTTCTAACAAATGAATTATGACCAATTCTACCTGTTCCTAAATGAATTTTGGCCAATGTTTCCTGTTCCTGAAATAATTCTAGCCAATCACATCGGCCCCTGGAGGCATTTGAACTAATCCTGCTTGCTCGCTTCATGTCCACCTCAACATACAGGATGATCACTGCTATATTTGTTTGTACTTTTTAGATGAGTTTTATTTATCAAAAGATAAACAAGTCATTTAATCCACTGACACAATGACCACAATGATCATGGCACATGTTGTATAGCATGGAGCCAATCTCAGCTGTCTCTGGGCAAAGGTGGTGTACACCCTGAATTGCTCACCAGTTCATTGCAGGGCCAACACTTACACATCCATTCATAATCACACTCACACCTGGGGACAATTTGGAATACCCAATTAGACTGATGTGCATGCCTTTGGACTGTGGGAGGAAACTGGAGTACCCAGAAGAAACCCATGCAAGCACAGGGAGAACAAGCACACTCCACACAGAAATGATCTCGCTAAGTTTGGGGCTCAAAATCCAGGACCTTTTTACGGTTCAACGCCACGCCGCCCTCTTTTGTCTCATGAAAAAAAAAACAATGACTCCCATATTTGTTCTGTTGGGTCCCAAGAGATCTCAGTCCCAATGAGCAGCTCTAGCTGGATGCAATGAATCAGCTCAATAGAACAGAATTCACATAACTGAACAGGACAGAAAAAATACACTTCTTAATTTTTTCCTTTTTTATTTTCCACAACATACTTACCTACTTTATATCATCATCAGCGCAGTGGCTTCGTAAATATAATAATATAGTGTAAACAGCCTATTACATCACTATATGAAAAGCCCCCGAATCTCATTACAGTTTATTGCCTGACAGCACAAATATATTTCTGCAGCTGCAGCCTTTTCATATAGGAGCTTTTGAATCGGACCAGCTAAGTGAAACTGCATTATGCCCAAGTAATGCCTTACCTTGCTTTGGATCTCCCAGGGCTTGGCAATAGCAGACAAATCACAGGCAGTCATCATCATCGCCCTGCCATGAAAATATCATCAACGTCATGCTGTGACTGTGAATGAACTCACATGGACCCATATTATAGTCAAAAATGGAGAAACAGAGTTGTGTTGTTCTTTCTGTGAGTTAGTTAAATATTACTGCCACAAGGTTATATTGTAGCGACCCTGCTGGGTACTGCTTACATCACAATTTCTTTCCTGGTAGTCTCCAGCATCATGTACTTGGTCCATTCGTTCCAGTTCTCATAAGTTTTGGATTGATCCACGATTTTTTGAAACATTGCTCTTTTCCTGCAAGCAATATAACAATTAACAGAATGTCATTCACAGTGATGCACTACTGACAGCTCAGGAATGGTCTATCAGTTTCCATGGTGACGCACTGTTCAACAAGCCAGCAGTCACATACCAAATTCACAGCATAATATGTGATATCCTTACTTGAAATACAAAGCCAAATCTGTGGCAATAATAGCTACATCCATCAAATGAATGACAAGGTCGTGCTGGCGTCGATTAAGGTTCTGGTAGATATTCAAAGCCTGAAAAGATGATTATACAGTGTAGACAGTGAATAGAGGAACACGCCGCCTTTTTCAATCAGATCCTAGAGCTCAGGTAATTTTAAATTGCTTTTGCATGCACAGACAAGATGTAGTTTCATTAAAATATTATGAGATGCTTTAATAAATTTGAGAAGCATATTAAGTGTTAAGCTCACTTCATCTCTCAGCAGGGTTTTACCAAACTCCAGATGGTGCCTCTCAAGAATGGAAGAACCATGTAGCTTTGCCAGTGGGTTCCCAGATCTGAGAAAAATAATGCAGGAGGGGAGATGATCTAAAACAAGCTAAAGTATTGTCACACAAACAAGAATCAACAGATTATAGTCATAAGTTGTCATCAAAACTAGCATCACTGCAGTTTATGGCAGTATTTATGGTATGCAGCTCATACTTCATTTGGTAGAGGTTGTTTGTTCCGCGGTGATCAATATCGTGGCATAATCCAGCTGTGACCATGGCTAGCGCCTCCAAGTCTGTGAAGTAGCGCTTCAGGTCCCCCGTCTGACAGAAAAAGTTTAAGTCATGTTTTGTTCTGTTATCAGTTTTTTGTGCTGGTAATCACTTTTGATATAATGTAAAATACTAAATATGGTTGTTTAAAAATATTTGGAACATGAAAATAAACAAAATTCCATTGCTTGAGGAAAAACAAGTGGGAGTGCAAATAAGACATGAGACATACACTGTAACACCATTTTTCTTTTATATTATTTACAATCATGAATTTGAGTATATAAAGCATTATAGCACGGTGGCGTAATGGTTATCGCTCTTGCATCATGTCAAGAAGGTCCTGGATTCAAGGCGAGTGCCTGGCGAGGGCGTTTCTGTGTTCTCCCATTGCTTGTGCGGGTTTCCTCCGGGTGCTCCGGGTTTCCTCCCACAGCCAAAAGACACGTGTGCTACCCGAATTGTACATTCTCTATTGCCTTAAGGTGTAAATGGCACTGGACTGTTCTGTTTAGGGTGTACCCTTCCTTTGCCCAGAGTTGGCTAGCCTCCCTGCGACCCCAATAAAAGATAAAGTGGTTTAAAATTACAAACAAGAATTGGAAGATTTGTTCCTGGTAGATTTGGTCGCCCGCCCTTAAAGTTAAGGCCTAAGGTTTTGGCTATAATCTGAACCTAAATTAAAGGGTTGAAAGACATCCCTATAGAGCTGCGTGAGAAGACTCTATGTCTGTACTGGACTCCTGAGACCTCATTACATTCACTGACACTTGGGAATGGTGCTCATTAAGGACTAGTCTCACAGCAACACCAAAATTCCATCCTGCCTGTCATATGACTCAATGTCTTTGTTTACTGATGAGGCAGCATGAAGCAGTTTCATGCCTGGATGCCTCATTATCTTGCTTCTAGATCTCCTTTTTAAGAAATATGTACTGGAGGAGGGCTCTATACCCATGCATGTTACCAGCACACTTAAAAAGGTGGCAGCCTGTTTTGAAGAAAACTGTCACATCCACAAGCAACGGGGATCATTTGTTTATCTCTACAGAGATATGGTCAAATCTATTTGTAGATTCAACCATTCGTCTATTATTTGCTGAACTCATCTAGTGCTTGTCGCTAACACTGCTGCACTTTACCATGAGAAGTGTGAACATCGTCTGGCCAACATTAAAGCCATGTCTCCAGTTGTGGTAGGTAATCTTTCTATAGCCTTTACTGACTGAATACACGAATCTCACCAGCACCTGGGAAGATATAAGCATGTAAACATCTTAATCTAGCACTGAGAGGAAAATGTTTATTTACAGAAATGGTACTGAGTTCCTACATAGTGCAAAAGAGAAGTATTTAGGAGATCAACGGTTTGAATTCCATTGATGCCAGATCCAACCATAGCTGGGAGTCTGGTTAAGAAAATTTGGAATGTGGGAGGCATGGCAGTGCTGTCTGCTTTGTCAATCAGCACAACAATAGCCAGTTACGGACATCTTGGGAGACCAAATTAGGAGAAAATGTCGTTATAAACGTTATAAAAGTCTGGTTTTCTAGTTACCTAGCAAGGCTTTCTCTACAACAGGACAAGAGCACTAACACTCCCTTTCTATACCAAGGGCTAATAGGTACATACACCAATCAGCCATAATATTAACACCACCTGACTGGTAGGCTGTGTATGGATGTAGCCATGATCAACAAGCTAAAATGCACTTTGTGCTCTGACTCTTTTCGATCATAACCAGCGTTTAGAGTTTAAGCAGTTTGTGCTACACTAGCTCTTATGTGAGCACAGTCCAGACGTACTAGCCTTCGCTCCTTGTATGCATCAATGAACCGTGGGCTCTGATGACACTCTTGCCAGCTCACTGGTTCTCCTTCTTTGGATCACTGTTGGTAGGTGCTTATCACTGCATACACCCCACAAGACCTGCTGTTTTAGAGATGATTAGAACCAGTGATTTCGCTAGCACAATGTGGCCCTTGTCAAAATCACTCAGATCCATAGACTTGCTTTTTTCCCTGTATCCATCTCATTAATTTTGAGAACTGACTTTTCACTTTCTGTCTAATGTATCCCAATGTATGGCAGGTGCCATTGTAACAACATAATTAATGTTATACATTTCATAATGCATTTATGTTTGGCTGATCAGTGAATGCTTGGCTAGGGAAGAAGCAAAGCCAATCTTATCTTATTGTTAGCTCTAACTCACCTCACGTGGTATATGAAACTTGTCAACCACTCCTAGTTCATAGTACATTACAATTCCACACTTAACCAGGTCCAGTTCAGTATGATGAGCATCATAGAAGTGAAACTCATAGATCTCTGATTCCTTAGAGTCTGGTAGAGTTTCTGCCTAAAAGACCAATAAAACAAAACTTAAATATATAGCTAATTAATTGTGTATGAATATTAATTTTATTTTGTGCAACTTTTTTTTATTAACCAGAATCTCTTCCAGTTCATCTTCTTCACATTCATTTGGTTCCTTCCCATACACTTCACGTGTATTCTAAGACAAAAGAGCCAACAGCAGTGTTATTATTTTACCATCATCAAAGGGAGATAATAGTCTATTTCTGTAGTTCCATGTTATTGTACAACATTTTAACCATCATTAAAGAGTCCTGGGTAATGTATCCTTGATATCACAATGAGTTTCTTACAATGTTTAACTGATGATGTTACAGTTCAGGAACATACCAAGATGTTCTGGATTTCATCCTTTCTGCACTTGACGTGGTAAAGCACCATGTCCTGATAGATGTCCTTGCGATTCTCCAGCTTGTTCATCTTATCATAAGTGTCTGTGTTGAGCACTGACCAGCCCAGGAACTGTGTTAGGGACTGAAATTAAACAGAACAGGAACTGTAATAAACTAGAAATAAATTTGATGATTACTGAATTTCGACCAGTTTATTTTAACTGAGCTAAGGATTAATCAATGAGAAACCACTGAGTTTACAGTCTCTGAGTAAAGAGTTCATAAATCAATAATGCAGAGACTGCTGTGTAAAAATACAGCAGTGACTCAGTCTGAATCCATAAATACCTCCATTAGTGTTTCATCCATTTCATCGAACGGCTTTCCATCTTTCCTGTTATAGAATGTTGCCACGCCAACTATTTCCTCTTTCTTGTTCACAATTGGTAGTGATAATACATTCTTTACGGTCCAGCCTGATTCGTCCAAAGGCTCTTTCTTATTATAACAACAGCAACAGTTTCAATTCAGAGCAAATTTCTCTTAATACAGTTACATTTTTCAAGAAATAATAAATTCACTGCATTTACTTGAAAGTTAAAAAAGTCATCCTGAGCAGCATTCATAATGTTACAGATCTGAAGGAAAGACAGACAGTATTATTATTTATTTATAAGCATTCCAAATATTTAGTGATAAAATTATTTGCTATTTACAGGATCCCATGCTAACATTCGGATGCCTTTCAGCTTGGGACTAGCATGATTAATTTGGTAGACAGAGGACTCTTACTAGGCCATTTTCAGCCACATAGGTGGGCAATCCACTGACCAGAGCCCAGTGATCAGCAGGAGGGCTCCTACACAACAGTAAACACAGCAGAAATATGACATTATATAATATACAATGCATCTTTTTGTACTAGTCTATACATTCATTTATTTGCTGAAATGTTTTCTGCTAGGGTCGTGGGTAGGCTGAAGCCTATCTCAGCTGACTCTGGGTGAAGGCAGGGTACACCCTGGGTAGGCAATTTGACACAACCAGTCAGCCTTATGTGCATGTCTTTGTACTGAAGGAGGAAACCCACTCAAGAACAAAGAGAACACGCAAACTCCACACAGAAACAACCTCACCGAGCCCTGGACTCAATCCCAGGAACTTCTTGCTGTGAGGCGGACATGCTAACCACTATGCCGCTGTGATGATCTATATACAGTCGAAACATAAAGGCTAGATTCTAATCCTAAAATAATATACAGGTCAAGTTCATTTGGAGTTAAGAATGGAAATGGCTCACCTTTTCATGGGCAACAACAACGGTTCAATTTATGTAACAAATTGGAGTTTCAATCTCGTTTCAGTGTCTCGTTTCTGCCCCAGGGGCTTAGTTTTATATCTATATAGTCTATATTATATTATATCAGGAATTAGTTTTAATATTAATATCTTGTATTTGTCATTGTTATTATAAACATAATAAATCAAGTATCATTTAAATTTCTTATGACAAAGATGCATGATGAACATATTGTGCTTTAATGCCAAATGTTTGTAAACAACAGTTCACAATTTTCACGACTTGATGGAATAAATATCGCTACAGCACAGTATGAAACTAATTTACATAATCATATTAAGCACCATTATCCAGCACTACTTATTTACATTCACATCCAATTATTTTATCAGTGCTCAGCTCTGCTTGGTGCTTACAAAAAAAAAAACATGAGGAAGCCTTCCATTTAAGATCATGAACATGCCTTTAACTCATGGTGGACTAAGTTTGTGACCTGAACATATGTAATATTTTTTTTCCTCAATAAATAATCTAGTATAATATGGTTGTGTTGTTTCTTGTATTCGGCTCTATTTTTGGGCTCCACATTAAGAACATGTGCATAAGTCTAAAAAAATTTCAAATGGTACACAAACCTTTGAGCACCACAGTAACAAAGAGGAATTGTGAAATCTTCCCACATTTCTCACAGATCCATTTTTGAAGAATAAATGTTGTACTTTTACTGTATGAAACATTAGGTAATTTATGAGCTCTTTCTTAAATTACTACTGCTATCACAGTGTTATGTTTCTTCTGTATTTTAATAAAAGCAGAGTCTCATTGTGACAGTCATAACTAGCTTCAGCCTAAGGCTATAAATAAATCCATATTAATAACATTTTTTAGATCAGAAATGATAAAAGTAGAAGGACTTACGGTATAACTTTAATGTCCTCCTTTCCATGCAATATATAATCAATCACTTTGTAAAAGATGATTTCCTAAGGGGAAATTAATATCAAGAGGTTTTCCCAAACACACAGGTGTTTTTGTGAAATAGAATTTAGGAGATGAAGGTTATTTTATGTCGTATTTTTTGGTACTCACTCTGCCATCAGGAGTCTTTGGTCCCGAATAAGGAGGTACCTCACCCATCAGAACAGGCCAAAGGTCAAAGAACTCCTAAATGCATAAAAGTACAGTAGATGCATACGTTAGCACTCACTGATGCATAATTGGGTAAACCTATTATCTGATTTAAAATCTAATAAATAAGGCTTGTTTGAATTCACAAATAAGAATATAATAATACTTAAAGAATTCTTTAATATGAGCATATCAGGAAATTATGAGGTATATTCACTGACAGCCAACTAAGTCTACTCACCATGTTGCCATGTTTTTAATATACTGAAATTTTTGAATTTTTTACATCAATTTGAAATTTTCAAGGGAAAAAAAGGATAAAAAGAAAAACCCTATAGAATTAGTTGTTTCATGAGAGATAGTATGTTATATTAAGTAATAAATGCTTAAATTTTACACAAGTTATTCCAAAGTGTAAATAATTGTATGTGCAATGTAGAATCTGAGTCAAAAGTTTAGACATGCCTTCTGTTTCATTTCAAATGTGCAGGTTTTTGAGTGATATTGTATAATTAATGTCATGTCTGCATCAAAATGTCATGTCTGTCTCAAAGTGGCAATTCAGTGTCTGACATTACTTCACCCATTCATACACTTTCTAAGCTGCTTATTCCTAATTAGGGTCGCGGGGAGGCTGGAGCCCATCTCAGCCAACTCTGGGTGAGGGCAGGGTACACCCTGGACAACTCGCCAGGCCACCGCAGGGCAGAAAAACGCTAACTGCAATCCAATGACCTACTTGACATCACTCCACACCATAAATTCCCTATTTTCAACTGTCCTTACTAATATCTTAATAATATTATAATTCTCTGTTCAGAATAATAAAATCCCACAACTGAATCAAACTGAGCACTACTGCAGTAATCAGTGAAATTACTTTTGTTTTGGTCATGTCCAAAAGGCCCACAGAGTAGCGGTCACAGTTGAGAAAGGCCCGCACTGTGTACAAGGCTTTGTGGAATTGTCTTTCAATATCCGTCAGCTCCTCAAACACTTTGCTGGCAGACCAGAGCAAAACCTGCAAGGTAAAGGAAATGGAAACCATTAATAGGGTCAGTGTGTTGTAGCACTAATCAAAACAAATAAGAAATAACTAATCATATCACCTGTCCTCTTCTGGTTTCACAGTTGTGTAAGTAGCTCAGGTGAAACACTCGAAGAACAAGATTGGCAAAGTGTAAATATTTGTTTAATGCCTAAAAAAAAACAATCAAAGAAATTAATAAACAATCAGGTTTGAAGCAGGAGTTAGCCTAACAATCACAGATAAGCTGCGACGATAAAAAAACATATAAGCATTTCTATAAATTTCTACACAACCACATGTAGTGTCAAGCTTATATCTCATGGCAAAATAACATTTTATATGGTATTTATTATATCTGAGAAAAAGGCAAAAACAGACACCTCCTCATCCTGTGCGGTGAAACACGATCCACCGATCTTGTTCACAGCCATTATTACGGCCACCATGTCCTTCCCATTAAGGATGGGAGTTGCCAGTACGTTTTTAGTCTCATATTCTGTTAGTGTGTCCACAAAGTCACTGAAGTGGGGGCACTGAACAAAGAAACACATGTTAAGAGTCATTCGGAAAGCATGACACAAACTACAAAGACTGCTGTAAATGATAAAGTTTTACAAATTTCGAAAGGGCCCTCATCGAGATCAACGTACCTCCCCCAGGCACAAATGGATTGTGATGAAAAATGCATAGATTAACCTGAAAAATCTGCCTGAGACTGCAGGGTTCATTATAACATGGCATAGTTATAATGTAATGTCACCCATAGTGCACAGTTGAACATACATTATTTGCACTTTATTGGATTTTATCCAAATTTAAGCATATTCGCTCATGATTTTATTATACAGTCTGACCGGATGATCCACAGATACTTCAGTAAAAACAAAAGTGACAACAAAAATTCTGTACAAAATCTTGAAAAAGAGTGATTTTAACAAAATCATAATTTCTGACCTTGACTTTTGACCTTTGAAGGTCTACTTTTTTTCTACACCAGCATTTTGGTATTATACATGCCTAATCTTAATAAGAACCCAATCAAATAACATTAAGCTGAGATTTTTTTTATTTATTTACTTGTCCTATGTTAAAGTTTTTGGGATTTCGGGTTTTGCTTTTTAACATGATCCCATTCACGGATCACCTTCAAAATCTAACGGTTTGTTACTTGTACCATACCCTACTTTGAAAAAGTTTTTAATTTAAATCCGTGCATAACTTTTTGAGTTATATTGCACACAAACAGACAAACTAACAAACCTAACACAGGTGAAAACATAATAGCTAGTTTTGATAAGACATCAAATTCATTCACCTGTTCAGTATGCATTTAATATTTTCCACTGGAGTCCAATTTTTTTAAAAATGTTTTTAAGGAACTATTATATACAATCAGTACTGTCAAAAAATGAACGACTGGCAAGTGTCTCGCTCTGAATTTGTGGGTCAAGTCCATGTAACAAAACAAATGTGAAATTGATTCTTCAACCTGCTGTCATTCTTCATCCACAGCTCATGAGTAGTTTCTGACAAGTTAACAACAATTATTATGTTTCCTACTACATATAATATACAGACAGTGATTTTACTGAAAAATAAAAGGTGTAGGTAAGCTGCTGCTATTCTGCTGACTTAGAGCACACGGCTTTATGCACTGACCTTTAAATCTAATCCAGGGTCGCTCTAATTCAAGCAAGATTAAAGAGCTTTATTCCCTGTGGCCTGTCATAGCCAGTGGAAAGAAACAGACCTGATGCACTAATTCCACTCTGCACTCATATAATTTGTGGAGCAAATCATTTACCCTAAGAGCAATTAAAGCAATCAAATAAAAAAGAAATCTTTTAGCATAATATAAAAGAAAGAGTTGTTGAACCTATAGAGCTATTTTAGGATGGTCAGCTAGACAGGAGAGAAGGACGAAAGAAGGGAGGGAGTGCCACTGCTGCATTCTGTAGACTTTGTATTTCAGTCACATTTTCACTGATGAAGATAAAGGAAGTCAATTTATTACAAATGATTCTATGCTCCAGAGAGGTCGTATTCTACAGAGAAAGGCGTTTTCCAGGACAAGTAGCAGGTTTTCAGAGAGAGACAGACAGGTTTTTTTTAGAAAACAAATTACTTTAAGGGAGAATTCCATGGCTTTCATTTCAAAGCAGTGGCATGCACATTGGATAATGTGTTTTTCCTTGCAGGAGGATGAGTGACAATTAAATTAATTTGTTGCATCTTTGAGTAGTATGACCAAAAAAGTACTATGTAAAATTTGCATTTGTTTTACTGAGTTATACTATAACTGATCATTATAGAGCAGTGAATGTGTAATAATTGTTAAAATCATACAAAGATTTACTTTATACATGTGTATACTCTTTTCCTAAATGTCATACCTTTATCACAACAAATGATTGCACTGAAGAACATTTGCCCTTATTCGATTTAAAATATAAAAAAAATGTAATGCTAAAGAAACCTAAACTTACACTGCTCTCTACTGGTCAAAAATATTATTTTCAGCCGCATGTGGGTCACATTTCCGATGCATTCTAAAATGCATTGTGTCAAGATGCTTTAGTTTTTACACAAAATTACTCAGTCAATCATTTGCCAAACCGATTAACCCTCCTAGGGTCACAGGGAGGCTGGAGCCTATCTCAGCTCATGCTGGGCAATAGCAGGGTATACCCTGAACAGCTCACCAGACTATTGCAGGGCAACACACACACAACCGTTCACACTGACACTTAGGGGCGATTTGGAAAAGCCAAATAACTTAATGTGCATCCCTTTGGACTTTGGGAGGAAACCAGATCACCCCAAGCAAACCCACAGTACGGGACTCGAACCCAGGACCTTACTGCTGTGAGGCGGACATGCGAACCACTCTGTCACTGTGCCGACCTATACAAAATCAGTAAAAAGTAAATATGAAATATTAATTAAAATGTCCATAAAGGGTGCAGTTATCTAGATCATCGTGAATGTGAAACTGATAGCAGTTAGCTGAGATGACAGTTTCATCAGTGAATTTTAATCATTTCTCATCTTGAAGATAATAAAAAATGGTGTCAAACGTTCAACATAATTACGTTATGTTCAGCCATTTAGACACACCAGCCCTAGACGTTAACCTACCTGTGTTATGTCAGGTACATTAACTATCTTCTTGACAGTGGCAACATGACCCACAATACCCATGTCCAGCGGATACACAATCTCACTGTCTGGAGGGACCAAGCATTCCTCCAGTGTGGCATCTTTATGGACATTGAAGAGGCGAGTGGCCAGCTCGGCCGTGCCATTCCTCTGCCGGTACATGAACAGGCTCATGCGATCAGCACGCATGATGAAGCTCAGATGGCGCATGAGGTTGAACAGGGCCCGCTCCATCTGTAGGTGGTCCTGCAGGTCCCGCACCATATCAAATACAACCTCGCTCTCCTCCACAGAGCTCAAGTCATGGTGCTGGCTGATGTCTACTGCAGTCTTCTTAGATGTGGACAGCAGGTTCGATACAACCTGGGCTCTAAAATGGGAATCATAGTACTTTTTGGCAAAGGCCGGATTACTGTCCAGAAATTTTTCAGCCACATCCTGGTTCACTACAGCCATATAGCCTTCGTAGTTAAAAAAACATAAACTCTACACGTCCTTGGAAGGTTTCCTGTACGTCTGTATCTGCGCACACTCCAGTGGTGTGTGATGTCTTCAACACTTACAACGTGGGCAGAACTAATGAGGATTATATGGATTGCTTAAAGGAGGCATGCAAGGTCCTAATCTTGCAGCCAGTTATAATCATGTACATTAAATGGCCAGAAGTTTTTGGACACCTGATAATCACACCCAGGTGTGCTTTCTGAACATCCCATTCTAGATTTAGTTCATTTTGCTGTTATAAAAACCTCCACTCTTCTGGACAGGCTTTCAACGATATTTTAAAGAATGACTGTGGAGATTTGCTCATTCAGCTTCAAGAGCATTGGTGAGGTCATTAGTGAGCTCCAATTCATAAACATGTTTAGTTGGGTTGAGGTCAGAGCTGTGTGCAGGTGACTTAAGTTTTTCCACTCTTAATCGTGGCATACCATGTCTTCATGGACACCACTTTGAGCATTTGCTTGAGTAATGCCATGTTTGGTCCTCATTTCCGTTCTTTCATTCATTTGTGGGCAGAGGTGGCTTAGTGGTTAAGATTATGGGTTACTGATCCGAAGGTCAGCGGTTCAATCCCCACTATCACCACCGTTGGGTCCTTGAGCAAGGCCCTTAACCTTCAAATGCTCAGATGTATAAAAATGATAACTGTAAGTCACTCTGGATAAGATGTAAATGTATGGCTGAAGGCAGGGTACAGCTGAACCAACACACAATCATTTACACCCATACTCACGCTTAGGGGCAGTTCTGATCAGCCAATTGGCCTATTTACTATGTCTTTGGACTCTGAATTACACATAGAAAACATAAACAAGCATGGCGAGAACATGGGAACTCTTGAAGTCTGATGTCTCAAAGTTTGTGTAGATTTTCTTCCCACAGTCTGAATACATGCTCTGCAAATGACTACTCTATACTTCGACAGGTGTGAATGTGAGTTTGGATGAATGTTTGTGTCTGTGTTAGCACTGCAATTGGCTCCCTGACAGCTAAAGGGTATGGGTTGTTTTCACATGATGTTAGTACTTTTAATGATCCAGGCGATCTACCATTTTAATTCCCTCTTATTTTGTCGTTGTGCTGATTTGTAGCATTTGAACCATGCTGATTTGTGGCACTGTTGGTTGTTCTAACCGTCCAGGTGTAAATAGAGAAGCGAGTTTCTACAAAATGCCTAAAATCGTAAGTAATCAAGGTACTGATTTTTACAACCTAACCTAACTAACAACCTACCCTAAGAAAGATGATGTTTGTGGGAAAGAGCTCTGAACAAGATATAGCGCATGTTAGTAAATGCTAGTGACAGTGTTTGCAACCACCTTCACCCTCATCGTCACCATCATCATCCCCACCACCACCATCATCCTCATCATAATCATCGTTATCATCATCACCTCCACCACATTACTACCACCACCACCACCACCACCATCATCAACATACTCATCATCACCTCCACCACCATTACTACCACCACCAACATCATCACCATCACCACCACCACCATCAACATACTCATCATCATCACCTCCACCACCATTATCATCATCATCATCACCATCATCATCACCA